>JAOPUL010673599.1:0-10449 GCA_027564515.1 Octopus rubescens | reverse complement strand
ATAAAGGGACTGGGAAGAAATAGTGTCGTGCCTAATATTAAAATATTAGCTATTCACTGTTTATTTACGCACTGATTTTTATGTACTAACCCGAGCCACTTTCCAAGGATTTCGAAATGCTTTTTTTCTTTTATATTTTAGTGATTAAAATGTTATGGTTATGTTGTTAGTCTGGGTACATGCTGTCCACTTAGCCTACCAATAAGGCACGTCTCTGCCATCTGTGTATATATATATATATACACACACGTGATAGCACTAGGAATGTATATACCGTATTTACTCGTGTATAAGTCGCATTATTTTATACTTGATTTTAACCCCCAAAACTGGGGGCGACTTATACACGCCTAAATATGGTATAAACATATATATATTATATAACTGAAAGGCTCCAGACTCCATTATTCGTTTCCAAACATCAGCTGGTAAGCCTGCTACTGTTTGGAATTTGAGCCTTTCAGTTACAATGTATTGAGTCCAGTAATCTATCGCTTCTGGTGAATCAATAGATATATATAACATGTATCTTAAGCAGGTTATTGAGGTTTTGACTCTTATTTTTAGCAATGCTGGTGTTTCTTAGCACCCTTTAATCACTGTTTGCGATGAACGTATCTTCCTTTTTGGTTACGTATTATTGCTTACTGCCTAAAGGGCCTTTAATTAATTTATGTGTGTGTGTGTATATATATATATATATATAGATAAAATGTGTGTGTGTGTGTCTCCTACTAAATGTGTTGAGTGTCTTTTTTTCTTTTGTTTGTTCACTCACTCGAGTGTGTGTGTGTGTGTACACATAACTCGAACGTATAATGCTTTCACACACATTCGAGCCAACGAGTCTTAACCCTGCTGTCTTAATTTGCTTGATTAACGATAATCCAGGTAAGAGGGCATTGGGGGGGGGGGATTGGCAAACAACTACAAGCCCCTTACCATCATTACTTTACACTACGTAGACACAAACCAATAAGAGAAATTAACCGTCAGTCTGTTTGAGATAAGTCAAATCTCCCTCGTCATTTACCCCCACCGTCACAATCCGCTTTCGTGGTGACCACAGACCATACAAACAATGAGACATACCTCTATACAAGTGTACCCCCTCCCCGATTTTGTTTCTTCATAACTTTCAGAAAAATGGATATTTTTAAATGAAAGTTTCTACAAATACGATCCAGATGGTATAGATTATGATTATAGCGGAATTTAAATGTTAAAAAAAACAAAAATTTGGACGCGCACTTATCACAATTTTTTTTCAGTTTAATTTTTTATATAAAAGTGCTGTTTGCGCGCCCTTTTTTTTTTTTTTTTTTTTTTTTTTTCACTTTAAATTCCGATATAACCGTAATCTACACCATCTGAAAGGTATGTGAAGAAAATTTCAATAAAAAATATCTATTTTCCTGAAAGTTATGAGGAAACAAAGTCGAAGGGAGCACACTTGTGTAGGTATGCCAGTAATATTTATTAGTTAGGTTTTCTCACTCGTGGGCCGCAATAGACAAAAACCCGAAACTTTTGATTCCACAATAATGATGGGACCATGAGACATGAATGTTCCAAATTTGAAGGAAATCAGTTGAAAATTGTAGAAATTACGATGATGCTTTTGTTGAGCAGGTTTTTCTCATCCAGAGCTGCAGTAAATAAACAATTTGAAAATCTTTTATGAGTCCATGTTACTTTCAGGAACATTATGCGTGTGTGTTTCAAATTTGAAGAAAACCGGTTACAAATTGTAAAAGTTACACGGGTACAGACACACATACACAATGACTTTTCTCTCGATGACGAGAAATAATCACTTTCCCATATAGGGACATTGACATCATCAAGTCATGAATGGTAAAGAACGCAGATAAAACTATATATATATATATACACACGACAGGCTTCTTTCAGTTTCCGTCTACCAAATCCATTCACAATGCTTTGGTCATCCCGAGGTTATAGTAGAAGACACTTGCTTGTGGTGCCATGCAATGGGTCTGAACTCCAAACCATGTGGTTGGGAAGCAAGCTTCTTACCACACAGCCACTCCTGTGTCTTTAGTATATCTACATAAAGGCATGTAATGGACTCCGACGGTTTACCCGTTTTCTCTCTTATTACTCTAAAGTTGTCTTTGTGTCTGTTCATGTCTGTAAATAAAATACTTCTCTTCTTTAGAGTTGAGATTCAAACTCAGGGAGTGGTGGGGTTAGAGTGACTCACCAAACTAGAAATAGCAGCCAAATTTTACTGTTGTGCTGAGAAGAAATAAATAGGTGAAGGTGTGGCTATGTGCTTAAAAAGCTTGCTTCTTAAGCACATGAGTCCAGGTTGAGTGCCATGCAGTGGCACCTTGGGCAAGTGTCTTCTCTAACCCTGGGCCATTCAAAGCCTTGTGAGTAGATTTGATAGACTGAAACTGTGTGGAAGACAATTGTGTGTTTGTTGTCCCTCACTACTGCTTGACAACCGGTGTTGGTTTGTTTACGTCCCTGTAACTTAGCGGTGTTGCACTAAGAGAATAAGAACCACACTTTTAAAAAAATAAGTACTGGGTTGAATCTGTTTGACTAAAACCCATCGAGGTTGTGCCCCAGCATGGCCGTAGACCAATGACTGAAACAAGTAAAAGACAGGATGGTGTAATGGCTGTACTGTGCATGAAGAGACAAGACTGGGTGGTCACGATTGGAAGAGTTTTGATCAGTGAAGGATAACTAGATGGGCAAGAGGTGAGTTGTGTCTTTAGAGGGAGACCATACCAAAAGGGTGTGGCTTTGTGCTCAATTAGCTAGAAATAGCAGTCAAATCTCTATCAAATGACTCATTTTCATCTTCAAAAACCAAAAGTTTGAAAGATGGTTGGTTATGGCTGGAATGTCTTTGTCTGCTCATTCAAGGCTGGCCTAGGGTTAAACAACTGACAGTACTCTTTGTAGTGATTTTAGATTTATTGGGGAGAATAGAAACCAACATATAAAGCCTTTGGTGCAAAAAGTGTTTATCTTTTTACCTTGTTTCAGTCATTGGACTGTGGCCATGCTGGGGCACCCGAACGAATCGATACCAGCACTTTTTTAAGTCTGGTACTCTTTTGTCAAACTGCTAAGTTACAGGGACACAAACAAACCAACACTAGATGTCAAGCAGTAGTGGGAGACGAACACACATTAGGAAGCCCATCGTATATATATATATATGTGTGTGTGTGTGTGTATAGGAAGGGCATCCAGTTGTAGAAACTATGCCAGAACAGACAATGGAGCCTGGTGCAGACCCTGGCCTTACCAGCTCCTGTTAAACCGGCCAACCCATGCCAGCATGGAAAACGGACGTTAAATGATATATATACACACACACACACACTTGTCTAGACACTGTGATGGTTGTAAATGAGCATCATTGTCATACAAGCGAGGTTGTTTGTTTCCGGTGTTCCATGAAAAAAATTGTCTGGGGATGAGAAAATATTAGCTTGCTTGGAAACAGGTGTCGGTTAGCGACAAGAAGGGCACAGAAAATCTGCCTCAACAAATTCAATCTGACCCATGCAAGCATGGAAAAGTGGACATTAAATGATGTGTGTGTGTGTATATGCTGAATCTCTCTGAGAACTACATTATAGGTACATGTGTCTGTGGAGTACTCAACCACTTGCACATTAATTTCACAAGCAGACTGTTCCGTTGATCGGATCAACTGGAACCTTTGTCATCATAATCAAAAGTGACAATTTACGTGTGTGTCCTGGGTTTTAGATTAGGTACACTGTGTTAGAAGAGGCAACTAAAAGGGTTTGTGACAGCAAGAGTATCCAACCGTAAAACCCTAACTTGGAAAAAACATCCAACTCATGCCAGCATTGAAAAGCAGATGTAAAATGCCTTTACTACTGCTAATTATATTTATATTTCTTACACAATTGTCCAATTGTTACTAATTGCTTACACACACACATTCATACACATAAACTCTCATATAATTATACCCATCCACATACATCAGCTTGTGTTTTGTCAACCGCCTTTCATGAGACAACGAGCACTTGACCTGAAATAGGGTTTTTCCCAAACCACAGTTATATAATTAATTTTCTTTTTGTTGGAGGAAGCATCTAATTATGCCAAGAGGCCAAGCCTTTATCCTTTACGAACTACCCAAGATAAACAAATACAGGAGTCTGACCGGCCGCTCTCAGTTTGTGTCGGTCACTGTCAAGGTCTCTGGTGTTCTTGGACCCCGCACTGCTGATTTCCTCCGCAAAATCAAGATAAGTGCTCCCTGCCTAAGAAATGAGCCCCACAAAGTGGGGTGGCTGTTGCACGTGTCGCTGGCCATTCTCCATGGCAACGCCTTTGCAATCATGTCCACGAGGTGTGGCCAAACACACCATTTGTTCTGGGGTGTACATCCCGTTACTCCTTCCCCACCATCTTCTGCTTAATTCCCACCCTGATTTTTTTTCTTTTCTCTATAATTTGATCTGTTATTCTTTTATCTTTTACTTGTTTATATATATATGACGAGCTTCTTTCAGTTTCTGTCTACCAAATCCACTCACAAAGCTTTGGTCAGCCCAAGGCTATAGCAAAAGACACTTGCCCAAGGTGCCATGCAGTGGGACTGAATCTGGAACCATGTGGTTGGGAAGCAAGCTTCTTGCCACATCTGTGCCTACAAAGAATTTTTAGTCAAATGTATTTATATTTTTGAAGCCTCGTACTTATTCTATCGGTCTCTTTGGCCGAACCGTTAAGTTACGGGGATGTAAACACACCAACACCGGTTGTCATTCCTGTAAAAATATGTTAATAAAATGTATTTAGCTGATACACCACTGAGTTTCCAGTATCCTTGATTCCAAAGACTTGATAAATGAACTGTTTTGCCGGATCATCTGTGGTTACGTAATAATGAATACTTCACATCCCCTCATACCTTAAGATAAACCTGATCCCACTTTCACCAATCTCCACCAAGTGGGTTGTCCTGAAAGCTGTATGGTGACCTCAATAGTGCAAGTGACAGCACAAGAAAAGCACTCAGTACACACTGTGAAGTGTTTGGTGTTAGGAAGGTCAGCCAACCATAAAAACCATTCCAAACAAGACACTGGAGCATGATGCAGTCCTTGGACTAATCAGGTTTGGCAAACAGTCCAACCCATGCCAGCATGAAACATGGACGTTAAATGATGATGATGATGATGACACCTCTAACTACTAATTATGCACTAATTACTAATTATATCACACAGCTT
The DNA here is from genome assembly GCA_027564515.1 of Octopus rubescens. Classification (NCBI taxonomy): domain Eukaryota; kingdom Metazoa; phylum Mollusca; class Cephalopoda; order Octopoda; family Octopodidae; genus Octopus; species Octopus rubescens. Next base: position 5,185 of record JAOPUL010673599.1, on the reverse strand, counting down.
ACGTACCAAAACCCCACGGTCTATTTATTTCAAAATCATTTATTTGAAAAGTTTTACTTTATCCAGGATCAATATAGATTGGTGTTTATGTCGGCCATTTTCACTGATGCTCTCAGTTTTCTTACCTTTAATAGCCATGGCTAAGGCTAACTCTAAGCTAAATATGCAGAGGATCTCTCAAAACTTTAGTATTGCCACTAACAAGCGCAGTGTAAATAATGGGTTTAAATTTTGGCTTAAGGCCAGCAAGTTTTTGGATAAGTCGATTACATCAACCCCCAGTATTCAACTGGTACTTTTTTAATTGACTCCGAAAGGATGAAAGGTAAAGTCAACTTTGGTGGAATTTGAACTCAGAACATAAACACAGAGGAAATGCGTCTGAGCATTTTGCCCAGCGTGCTAACAATTCTGCCAGCTCACCACCTTACGCAGCGTAAATAATGGATGTAAACTCATGGTTTGCACAACACCACATGTATCATGCAATGAACTAAACTGGTGACCACAGATATTTCAAATTCCCTCTCTTAATTTATCTGGATTAAAAGAGGTGGCCAGTCCATCAGTTGCCAGAAAATCAGTGTTGCAAAACGATTTAGTCCCACATACTCCCATGTTTGTGGCCAAATCCTTGTTTAATCCTTCTGATACTAAGCACAGTAGTATTATCATGCAAAGGAGATGATCTAGAAAGAATTTACTACAGAGGCATTAAACTGACCAAATTAAGAAAATAACAGAAAAAAAGTTATAGCATAATTGATTGACAAAAAAAGGACATTAGGTTAGAGGAGATTTAGTTTGAGTTTGTGTCAGGATAGAGTATACCATTCACATCCTCTTCTTTGTCAGGCAGTATATAGGAGTATCTCCTAGCAAAGACCAAGCTACTGTATGTGGCATTCACTGATACAGAGAAAGCCTTGAACAGGGTAGCAAACTCTGTAATCTGGTGATTGCTAAGAAAATTCAGTGTAGATAAAATAGCATATGAGAGCCATGCAAGCCATGTACAAAGATGCTGTGAGTATGGTTGAGAATTAGCAATGAGTTCAGTAGAAAATTTATTTTCACCTCCTGCAAATCATAACAGGAAAGTTTAAGTTTGACTGCCTATAGCAGCGGTACTCAACCATAGTTCATGTGATCCCTAGTGATCCATATAAGATTTTGGGGGGTCCTTGCAAGCAAAATGGTAAATTGGGGATCCACAGTAGTATTTTAAGGGTCCATGATAAAAAAGTTCAACATGTTTCCAGCCACTGAAACAGGTTATCTCAGAGAGTTCTATTGCAAACTCTATACAAGTGAATGGGTGAAGACATATCTATAAAACTAGTTTTTAAACATCAAATGGCTATGGGCATCCACCAGAATAGTAATTAAAGGGGTCCATAGTTGAAAAATGGTTGAGAACCACTGGTCTGTAGGAACTTCTGTATACTGATGACCTAGTACCAACAGCTGAATCTGTTGAAGAATTACAAAAGAAAATCCAAATATGGAAGCAAAACTTAGAATCGAGAGCTTTCAAAGTAAACTTAACAAAGATAAAAAGTTTTAGTGAGCAAAAAAAAGACAGAGATTTAGTGTTACATAGGAGGTGGCCATGCTGAATATGAAGAAAACAAGTTATTATGAATTCTATACTTATTCTAAGGTCCAGGCATTGTTGAGGAGTGGAGGTCTGTGCACCTCAATGACTCCGAGAGCTTTGCCAGCAGAGCACAAGCTCTTGGCAGGGCCTCTCATGCAAGACAGGTCAAAGGATAGAGGCCAGACTGATATAGACCCCCATTCCCCACTCTACTTAGAAATAAAATTGGGTTTGCATAGTGCCAACACCACTTCTTAGGGAAAAGCAGTTTACCGGAGCATCGATGACAATCCAAAACCAACAAGACCTGGAAAAGGAAGACCTTCCCTCAGCGAAACATGTGGTGCTGCTAAATCTAAAAGGCCATACCTTAAGGAAGCCAACAATTCGCATTTAAATATCAGGCCCTGACCTGGAACCCAGAAAGGAAACAAAAAAGGATACCCTAAAAATAGCAGGAGGTTGGAAACTGAAGCAGAACTGAAAAAGCAGTGATCCAACTGGAGAGAAGCAGAATGGCCTATAAGGAACAAATGGCTTAAAAGACAAAAATGAATTCTATATGCTGTAAACTATCAAATGTACATGAAGTGCGCTGAGCTCAGAGATAGGCTGACAGAGGATTTAATATCTAGTAGATGCACCACAGTCACTTTACTGTTGGTGTATCCCCATAGAACACATTTTTCTAAATGTTCTGAAAGGTCCCTATATGAGGTTGATATTTTTTACAACTTAGATGACCTTAATTAGCTCAACTAAGTACTTAGTGTAGAGTGTTCCCAGGGTAAGAAAGGGAATGGGAAAAATCCAAGGAGCTATATTACCTCTGTTTGGAAACAAAGGGACTTTCTCTTTCTGAGTAAAGGGTAGATTGTATGATGCTTGGGTGTGAGGATGCATGGTAGTGAGACATGGGTACAAAAGGCTAAAGAAGTGAAAGAATTGAGAACATAATCTGCTGGATGTAAGATATTAGTGTGAAAGATGGAATACACATGAGCTGAGTGAAGAACAGGGTATAAGAGGAATCGGATGTGTAAAAGAGAGAAGACAAGAAAACTGGTACAGACATATGATGCCAGAAGAGAAGGAACTTGTGAGAAAAAAAGGAAGGAAAAGAAGTAGTGAAGAATGATCGAAGGAAGTTGGAACTTCATGAAGGAGAGGACAAGAAGACCACAAAATGTGGCAAGACAGCTACTGTGTTGGAAAAGACTTGAACAACTTGCATATGCATAGAAATATGGATGTGAAATGATGATTGTGCATATATGCATATGTGGTTGTAATTTATGAAATAAATCTTGTTTTTAATTTTTTTTTGTTAAGACAATGGGGTATGTAATTTGATAGATATTTTGCTGCTGTTTCTACAGGGTCAAAAAACTGTATAGAGGGCTCACTTGCTAACTCATAATAATAGCTATTATTTATAGCTTCATCTACTTCAGAGTTCCTCCATTAAAAAAAAAAAGTGATTTATTTCATATCACTCAAACTTTCTAAATTGTTATGACAATAACAATATACATTATGGAAATCCACTGCCCTCTGGACACCAATGTGGTTAGAAAAATACAAGAGGACATCCATGGACCATTGATAAGGAGTTTGCATATCCAGTACCCAAGATACACTTTCAGCTTCATACCTATTATTATGCAACAGGATACATTCCAACCCGTCTGGAGCAAAATATGGCTGAACTTGGGCTCTTGGAGAGAGAATGCAAATCCTTAATTCATACACTACAAACAATCGGAATATCTCAGACTATAAAAATCTACAAGACCTTCTTAAGATTTAAAGGATGAAGGTTAAAACAAAATACTTTCCTTTACAACCTTGCTATCAAATAGGTGGCTGGTCAAAATTTATCGTAAATTAAAAAAAGAAAAAGAGAACACACACACACACATACACACGGATATAACTCTTTTCTGGAATGGGTTAAAAAGTCGAAAGCAGCCTTTGACTTTTTGTATCCAAAAGGGTTTTTTTTAACCCAATATTTACATGCTATTATTTATAGCTTTGTCTGCATCAAGATTCATCGTTCCAAAAAAAAAAAGAATTATTTCACATTCTCCAAGTTTATAAATTCTTATCACATCAACAATACATACACACACACACACACATACACAACAATAGGTTTCACCTTTAATGGCTTATCCAACCAAGTGTTAAAGATGGAATGCGATGTCCTAGACAAATCAATATTATCAATAAATATCACACAATATATACAGTCCCAGCATCATTGGTTTTCAATACGTTGACCAAGATACTAAATAACACACACATACACACACACACACACACATATATATGTACTCATATACATATGTATATATATATATATATATGTATGCATACATATATAAATACATACACATAGACAGGCATGTGCAGGTGTATGCATGTATGTGTGTGTATATATATATATATATATATATAGACAGACAGGCAGACAGACAGACATGCAGACAGACAGACAGACAGACAGACAGGTGAGTATGTGGTTAAGGAGCTTGCTTCCCAGTCATGAGGTTTGAGGTTCAGTCGCACTGTGTACCAACTTGGGTAAATGTCTTCTACTATAGGCCAAGCCAACTAAAGTCTTTTGAGTGGATCTGGTAGAGGGAAAACTGAAAGAAGCCCTCTGTATATATATGTGTGTGTGTGTTGATAGCATGTGATAGTTGTAAATGAGTGTCACTGTCATACAAGTAGTGTCATTCATTTCCAATATGCTGCAAGAACATGTCTGGCCACGGGGCAAATATTACCTTGCTTGGAAACAGGTGAGGCATCTACCCATAGAAAATCTACCTCCATAAACTCTGTCCAACCCATTCATGCATGGAAAAGTGGAAGTTCAAATGATGATGATGAGGAGGTGGAAGAGGGTATACACACACAATAAGCTATGCCATAAAGTTGTATTGGAGTTTAACACTTTGATAAATCTTTTATCATTTATAATTATTAGAGAAATATATTTATTCAATCTTCTGAAACACTTCTAAAGTTTGTGGTTAACCATGTGACGACCACATTTAAGTGTTGTTATTGTTGTTGTTTAGGACCATATTAAACATATTTTTGGCTTTTCTTTATTTCTTAAGAAACCTTGTCAAACATGCCCTTCCTTTTTTCTACAGACAGAGAGATAGACAGATAAGGATAGAGATAGAGAGAGAGATAGATATAGATAGATAGAGATAGATGAACATACATAAGGCAACTATTATAAAAAGTGTGTGTGTGTGTGCATGTGTGCGTGTACGCATGTATCAAAAGTGAATACCATGTGGGAATTGAACACACAACGTCTGCTTAGTTGATACGTATCGTGGAACCACCAAGTAAATTAATTATATGTCCTCTGTTGTATCAGTGTCAACGTTGAGGATTAAATATCTAAACACAAATATATAAGTTTTCATCCAGCCCAACACTGGTCATTATTAAAACATATAATATAATACATACGTGTGTGTGTGTGTGTCATCATCATCATCATCATCCTTTAACGTCTGTTTTTCCATGCAGGCATGGGTTAGACGGTTTTGACTG
>JAOPUL010671793.1:0-10456 GCA_027564515.1 Octopus rubescens | reverse complement strand
ACGAGTAGATATATATATTGAAGAAAAGAAGCAAACGAATACGCTTAGAGAAATTTACCAGAGAAAAACAGAAAAAAGAAATATACCGGTTTCTTTCGCTTCAGGCCATCACTTAATGCTGGAAAAAATGGAATGAAAATCTGAAATGCATTAAACTTTAAGAATATCAGTTGTGGAAGTTCATATATTTTTCTTGTAACAATCATATGATGCTGTATTTTGCATCCTTTTTTTTACTAGTTATTATTGATGACCGGTTAAAATAAATTGTAGCAGGCAGGTAGTTTTAGGAGGGACAGAAATAGTAACCGTAGTATCGTTGCTGGCCTCTGTTGCATCCCTAGGTTGAAGGTGGGATTGTTGATGGAGGCTAAATGATAATTGCAGTAGCAGTTGAGGTTCCGATTGACTTCGAATAATCTTTAATCTAGCTAGTATTAGTGTTTCTGGCTTATAACAATTTTCTTCTCGATAACCCAACAGAAGTTGTAGTGGTGGTCCCGCTAACGGTTGCAGTGTTGTTGGTCGTGGTTGTTGTTGTCTCCCATTCTCCGCCATAGAAATATATCAGAACTTCCAAGACTGATATTGTGAAAGTTTAAATATTTAGTTTATTTCAATTTTACATTCCATTTTATTCTAGCTTGAAGAAGTCCCTTTAAACGACAACAATTATTACACATTTTCATTTTAGTATTCCATGATAAATTTCTCTAAGCATTTTCGTCATTATTTTTTTTTTCAATAGTATGTTTAATCTCCTGTGATCTCATAACATTTGACATATCATATACGACATGAGGAAAAGAATATGCCATGAAAAGTATTAAAGTTTACTCTAGACAATAATTATTTTATATTCAATGAACATTTTTGTCTAAAGAAATATGGAACTGCGATGGGGTTGAATACAACTTTACCAAAATACACTAGAACATATGGAAACTCTTTGTGCATATACATACAAGATAACTAGGAAATGTACCTCGACGATTCTTTCACTGTAAGGAATTAGAGCATAGAGAAACGAAAATAATTTGAGGCACTCCTCAGTAGAATTAATGAAAATATTCAATTCAAATTGGAATATAGCCATAAGAAACTCCAGTTTTTAGACATCCTTATAAGGAAAGTCAACAGCAAAGTAGAGACCGACATTTACAATAAACCTATGGATTCTAAACAATGTCTTCCATTCATTTCATGCTATCCACGACATAGCAGAATGAATTTCCCTTATAATACAGCCAAAAGGAATTGTAAAATAGTGCCTGATAGAACTATCCGTGACATAAGAATCATTCCAAGAACTAAAAGAGACAGTCGTTGACAGGAATTACCTACCATCCTTTATCGACATCCAGGAACTTAGACAACCAAGCCTAAGAAAATAAACGAAATTGAAGGTATTTTATACACCCCACCCCACCCCATACACACACACCACACACAAAAATAACAATGAGGCTTTAAACAGCATGTTCCGTGACATACCGTTACGGAAGAATGGCTCCAGGATGAGCTAAATCTTCCAAACACCGTCATCTAGAGCAAATTGGCAATCCAAATTAATGAACACAATTACTAAAACAGGCCAAACTATGCCCAATCATAACATGAGAACCAACAGTAAAAAATGTGGAAGACCCAACCGTGGCATATGTTTACATCTGACAGACCCTAAATAAAGACAACTCTTTAGAGTAAAATACAATTTCACCTGTGCATAAGAAAATCTAATCTAAGCTCAGGGTGTTGGGATCATTACACTGGGCAAACATAAAACGATTTACGTCAACGAATGACCCTGCATAGATCGTAAATTGAAATACGGGAATATAGAAATATATGACTCAGCGAACTTATAGTCAGATATGCAGTTATCAAACAACCTGTTTTTGCTCTCTGTAAATTTAGTGATAATACAAGGCAACGCTTTTGGGTAAGCTGAGACGTAGATAGAAGTATAGAAAATTTGGCGGGTTCACTGTCTGAAAGATTGTTCAGTTGAGGAAAGCGGTTATTGAAGCAATCGGTAATAATGATGCATGGATGTACGTTGAAAAGAGGTGCGTACCAGTAACTTATGAAGAAATGTCAACGATGGTAGTAGGAGAGGGTCTTCCTGGTCATGGTGTTTAAGTGCGTGAGGAAGGTTGTAGTGGTTGTACAGGTGATGGTTGTGTAAGCGAGGTAGAGGATTGAAGGTTGGTGGTAGTTGAGAAGTTGAGGGAAGGGATGGGGACTTTCGAGGGAGAAAGAGAGCGACAGAGAGAGAGAGAAAGAGAGAGAGAGAGAGACATAGACACAGAACAAGTGTAGGTGCGTAAACAGACACGGTCATACACAATCACATTCGAACACAAGCATAAATATACATCCACGCAGAGGTGCAAACCTTCACATTTTCGCACACATGTACACTTGCAACGACATTTATGAGAGAATAAAAAGTCAAATCAAAGACGAAATACAATTGTGTAATGTCAAAAGAATAAAAAGATATATGAAAAATAAAAGAAAATACACACAGTGGAATACAAAGAACATAAAAAAATAGAACGGTGATAATGAAAAAGGAAATACACATAAAATGAATTGAATGGCGGGAAGGTGGATATATATATAGCCAGGCAGCGGTACACACACACACACACACACACACACACACACACACACACACACATATATATATATCTATATATATATATATATATTCAAATATGAAAAAGAGGCAGCTCTAGGGTAAATATATTAACAACAACATATACTTAACGAATATACCTTGTGTATTTGTCAGTAGGCTGCAAATTGTGTGGTGCACAATAACATCTCTCAAAGTGCCAGGTAATATTTCACCTTAGAATCGTGGACAGGCGGGATCACTCACATTCTGTCTTTCCTCGTTTTCCCGCGGGACCGTCTTATAACCCTGGCACATGTCAACTCGTCATGTGGGAGAGATGTTACATTATTATCATCCCCATAACATCTCCCCTTTGAAGTCCCCCCCCCCCAGGGAGTGCACTTTTATTTCTTTTATTAACACTAAGATATTTTTATATCACCCCACCGATCTTTTTTGCTATTTTTCTTCAGTTGCAAATTTAATATAGAGTTCGTTTGGCATCCAATCATGTTTCTATTTACTTTTCCTGTCGACAGTAATTTTTTCATTTCTGTTATGAACTTGTCCATTTCTGAAATTCGTTTTATTTCTTCTAGCTTCACCGGTAGTTCGCGTAACACATTCCATATTACATCTTTTACTTCTTCTTCTGATCATAATGATTACCGTATCTTCGAATGTATTGCCTTATAGCGGTATCTGTCTGGACAACCTATCCTCATGCCCTAGTTTCTTTGACGGTAAATATTCCATCTGAAGTCATAATTCAATAGTGTAGTGCCCAATCGCTGTAGTTTATTTAATGTGTGTGCTGTTGTTCCTTTTTTAGAACCGTATATCGACAGCAGTTGACGATAGTTCGTCTGTAGACAGAAACCTCTTCCATGAATAAATCTAAGGAATTTTCTTACACCGAATATGGTTGCTAACACTTCCTTTTCATTCTATCTGTAGTTATTTTCTGCTGGTAATAACCTTTCGATACTGGGCACGAAGGCCCGAAATTTTGGGGGAGGGGAGTAGTCGATTTAGTCGACCCCAGTCAGTAACTGGTACTCACTTTATCGACCCCGGAAGGATGAAAGGCAAAGTCGACCCCAGCGGCATTTGAACTCAGAACGTAAAGTCGGGAAAATTGAATAATAATAATAATAATAGTGGTTTCAAATTTTGACACAAGGCCAGCAATTCTGGGGGGGGGGCAGTCGATTACATTGTCGCCAGTGTTCAACTGGTACTTACTTTATTGACCCCAAAAGTCGACGTTGGTGGAATTTGAACTTAGATCGTAAAGACAGACGAAATGCGGCTAAACATTTTGCCTGGTGTGCTAACAATTCTGCCAGCTCGCCTTAATAATAATAATAATAATAATGATATTTAAATGTATATACATAGATTTGTATTTCTTTCATTATTCAAGAGATTTGGATAGTTGAAGGTACTGTAGAAAGAAAGAATTAGAGTTTTAAGTATTGGCACAACTAAAATGGGGCGTTACCAAAAAATATGGATAGCAATTACATGAGTTGGAAGTTCTAAAGGACCAGGGTGTGTTGGCAGGGGAGAATTTAGTGAGCATGTGTGAATGGGGTGGTGGGTGTTCTTAACACCACCATATCTGATTTCATTGCTGTATATTCCTTTAAACACAAGATATATCTCAATTATGGAATGGCAGAAACAGAATAAGAAGCCCTACCCCTTCTCACAATAGAATTTACCTTACAACCCCCCCACACAACTAAAAAAAAAACAAAATTCCATTTCTTGTTTTGTTGCAAATTCTTTTCTTTAACTCCCGTCTTAACTTGGCATATGTTTACTCATTCTCCAAACACCATTCATTAGGGGAAGAAAAAGAAATAATAAAAACGAAAGAAAAAAGGACAAAAAGTTGCAAGAAGAGATTAAAGAATAACACATAATGCCGTGTGTGTGTGTGTGTGTGTGTGCATTTGGTTGTAAGTGTATTTGTAGGCCATCGTCTCCTCCTCACAAAAACTATCATGTAAGAAGATATGTTAAGTGTACAATATACAAAATATATAAGCATCACAACAAGTACCTATACATCCCTAACAGCAGGATGTTGAATAATATAGAGAACTGCAAACATATATAATAAATTAAATTATCTACATCTAATTATCTACATTTAATGATATATATATATGTATATATAGTGAGAAAGAAAACAAGGAATTAGTGAATATTAACAAGTTCATATACATATATATATATATATATATAATGTATATATAATGTATATGTATGTATGTATGTTGTGAGAAAGGGAGAGCGAGAAAGAGAGAGGGGGGGGGGGTTAGTGAATTGCTGGATTTGAATTACAAGTGCTATGGTTATTTTGTTAAACAGTCCAATATTTTTTTTAAATATTACCTTTCCACTTCATAGTAATTAGTTGATACATGTATACATATGCATATACACATATAAACACATGTGCACACACACACACACACACACATGTACATCTATAAATACATACATACACACACACACACAAGCATGTACATATGTATAAAAACACATATCTACACACAAACAAACATGCAGCCATACAAATACACACACAAAAAAAAATGTATACATATACACATACAAATATGTACACATAAATACAAACATATTTACACATACAAACATACATACACACATACAAACAGACACACCTACATACACACATGTACATATGCAAACACATTCACACACATATACATGTATGTAAGCATACACTTCCCTTTATAATCAGGAGGCAAGTCTGGTAACTAATTAATTGAAAATAAACACTAACACTCCTGATGTTGGTTTCAAATTTTAGTACAAGGCCAGCAATTTTGGGGGAGGGGTAAGTTGATTACATTGACCCCAGTGTTCAACTGCTATTTATTCTATTGACCATGAAAGGATGAAAGGCAAAGTCGACCGTGGTAGAATTTGAACTCAGAACGTAAAGATGGATGAAATGCCGCTCAGCATTTTGCCTGGCGTGCTAACGATTCTGCCAGCTCACCGCCTTTATAATATTTCTGATTTACTAATAAGTAAATTACAACTGCTGTTCTTTGGGGTCAATAATACTCCTGGTACTGACCCCAAAGAACATTAGCTGTAATTTACTTATTTATTGTAAGGGCATTATCTATCTTAGACTACATTATACCTTATGTGTCCTACCTTTTTACAGTAGAGTGTTAATTTAGGGAGTTTTAGCAGCTGTTTCCAAGAAGTTGAGCAGCTACATAAAGGCTCTGCCACCGGCTCACCTATATGCCTGTTTGCTGTAGTTTAATCACAGGTGAGGCCTGATAAAGCAGACTTATGATTGAAGGTGTTCTATTACCATCTTTTATTTTTTTTCCCCTCCCTTTTCAGACAATGTACCTAGGACTACATTATTTAATGTATTGATTCTCAAACTGCATCACAGATTTTAAAAATCATAATTAAAGAACAGGTGCAGGTGCGACTATGTATTTAAAAAACTTGCTTATCGATCATGTAGTCTTGGGTTCAGTCCTACTGTGTGGCACCTTGGGATAGTGTCTTATAATATAGCCTCAGGTTGAGACCAAAGTCTTTGATTTGGCAGATGGAAACTGAAAGAAGCTCGTCATCTATCTCTCTATATATATATATATCTCTCTCTCTCATATATATATATATATATCATGTCAGTCCTTTGAGATGACAAAGGACCAAGGTATATGCATCATTACTGTACTCAAAGTGACCTGCCCAACAGAACAGAAGAGAATTGATATCCTAAAACCACCTTAGTAATGCTTGACCATAAAGAGCACTGTTGATGGTGCCAAAAAACACTCAGTACACTCTGTAGAGTGGTTGGCATTAGGAAGGGCATCCAGCTGTAGAAACCAAGCCAAAACAGACAATGGAACCTGGTGCAGCTCTTGGCCTTGCCAGCTTCTGTCAAACCATCCAACCCATGCCAGCATGGAAAACAGACATTAAATGATGATATATATATATACACACACACACACACACGCACGTGTGCATGTGTGTTTGCATGTACCCTTGTCTTGACATCACATGATGGTTGTAAATGAGCATCACTGTCATACAAGCAATGTTGTTCAATTCCAGTCTTCCAGAGAAAACATGTCTGGCAATGGGAAATATTACCTTACTTTAAAATAGGTGAGGGTTGGTGACAGGAAGAGCATCCAGCCAAAGAAAATCCACCTCAACAAATTCTGTTTGACCCATGTGAGCATGGAAAAGTACATGTTAAAATGATGACGTTCATGCTGATGAGATTAAAACTTCAGAAAACCCATACTGATGTATGAGTATTTTAAAAAACATGTTATTCTTAATTTAGTTATATACACACATGGATTAATAAAACAATGTTTATCCATAGTTTTTTTTGGTTTTTATAAATTTTAAAGTTTAGAACAATTTGTTTTTAAATTTTCCATCTGAAGTGCAATTATGACTTTTTTTTTTGATTTTCATTAAGTTAAAAGTATTAAAAAGTACTAATATGAAGTGTACTTTTTTTACAATAGGGTGTTATTTAAGGGAGATTTAGCTGATTGCTCTAGCAAATTTCCCCAATGGCTTCATTAACTAGTTAGAGCCCTCCTTCAACCACTCAAATGACCAGACAAAGGCACCTTTAATCACCGAAGCAACCAGATAAAGATTCCTTTAGTTGCTCCATTAAAGCAGATAAAGGCCTTCTTCAGTCACTTGAGCAGACACCAGATAGAAGCTCCCTCAACAACTTGAGTAACTCATAAAGGATCCCTCAATAACATGAGTGACCCACATACAGGCTTTGTCAAAGGCTTGAGTGAGTACATAAATGCACTTTAATGCCTCTTTTGGTGCAGGCACGTCTACGCAGTTAAGAACCTTGCTTCCCAACCATGTGGCTTGTGTCTTCTACAATAGCCCTGAGCTGTCTAAAGCTTTGTGAGTAGATTTGATAGAAGGAAACTGAAAGAATCCCATTGTATATGAGTGTGTGTGTGTGTGTGTGCGTGTGTGTGTGTGTGCGTTTGTCTGTACCCTTGTCCAGACATCATGTAATGGTTGTAAATGAGCATCATCATCATACAAGTGAAGTTGTTTGTTTCCAATTGTCTGTGAAAATGTCTACTTATGGAAATATATTATTTTGTTTGGAAACAGGTGAATGCTGGCAAAAGAAAGGGCATCTGGCCCTAGAAAACCCGCCTCAACAAATTCCATCTGACCTATGCAAACATGGAAAAGTGACTGTGTGATGATGATCTTGGTGGTGGCCACAATAGATTTAATGCTGTAAATGAAATGAAATGGTTCTAACAAGAAATTAAACTGGGCACAAATTCAGTTTGGTAAGAACTTCCCACCACTTAAACAAGCTGTTGAAAGCAAGTATCAGGTTTTCTGGGAAAGTTACTTGTCATCAATTGACATCTTATCCATGGGAGATTTGTCTCTCATCCTATTAACACTACAGAAAACTTCAGTTTAACCTTTAGCATGCTGTAGGCGCGTCATGTCGCCATACAAGTTTTCTCCCCTCTCAATAAGACAATGTGCCTAAGCGTGCTAAAGGTTAATAGGCATGTAGGGTTTATAAATGGGTTAATTTTCCTTATGGATAAGGACAACAATTATAATTTCTAACATGATCTTGTATTTAGTAGAAGGGTACAGTTGATTATATTGACCCCAATACTTGACTGATACTTTTATTTCATCAACTTCTGAAAACCATGCCAAAACAAACAAGTGGAGCCTGGTGCAGCCCACCAGCTCCTGTCAAACCATCCAACCCATGCCAGCATGGAAAACAGACATTAAATGATGATGATAATGATAAATATGAAGATAAACCCTTAGTCAATAGATAAGACAACTGTCCTCCCTCCTCACTGTCCCCTCCCGTCACAATGTCTCCTGCTATCTCTGTCTTCTATTTCACTGTCTCTTCACATCTCACTATTTCCTCTCATTATCTCACTGCTTACTCCCACCCAATTGTTTCCTCCCACTTCACCACCTCTAATTGCAATGTCTCCTATCTCACCTCACTGTCTCCTATCTTATTGCCTACTCCCACTTCACTCTCTCCTATAATCTCACTGTTGTCTCTTCCCATTTCACTGTCTACTCCCACATTTCACTATTTCCTCCCCCACCACACTGTATCCTCCTACTTTACTGTCTCCTCTCATCTTGCTGAATCCTCTTTCTAAATGTCTTCTGCCACCTCACTGGCTCCTTATATCTATTCTCACATCTCACTGTCCCTTTCCATTCCACTGTCTCCTTCTACTTCCCTGTTTACCCACATCTTTCTGCCTCGTCTCTTTTCATTGTCTCCTCTTATAACATAACTTCAGAGACTTCCAAGTCATTGCCAGTGAAAAATTCCCTGCAAGTATTCAGGTCAGGTTTTCACTTTGAGCATACTTTCCTTGCATCAATCTCAGAGGCTTTAAAAAGGGTCAAGGGCATTGCTCTCTCTATTGACCAAGCAATAAAAAACAAAGCAGAGATGCACAACAATTTTTCTGCCATAATCCACAATGTTATTATAAATTATCCATGGCCCACCCAATTCTGACAAAATCAAAAATTAAATTTATGTTAAACATAAAATGTATTTGAAACTATAAAAACCTCCAAACAAAAAGTTAATGCAACAAATAATCTACAGGTTAAATGCTTCCTTGTTCAGGATGTCTTGTACCCAGGATACCAGAAGTGATTTCATTAAATATACAAATGTTGCTGGAACCCATCATCATTAAACATTCACTTTTCCATGCTTGCATGGGTTGGATGGAGTTTACTGGGGCAGACTCTCTACAGCTGGATGGTCTGTCTGTTGCCTACCTCACCTGTTCCCCCAAAAAGGTAATATTTCCCCATGGCCAGACATGTTCTCCCAGAATATTGGAAATGAATGTCACTGCTTGTATGACAGTGACACTCATTTACAACAATTACACAATGTCAAGACAAGAAATCACACACACACACATACATCAGCATTATCATTTAACATGCATCTAACCCATGCCTGCATGGAAAAACAGACGTTAAATGATGATGATGATGATGCATCTTCCATACTGGCAAGGGTTGCACCATATATATGCCTCATATGTGCCTCGCCCATCAACTCCTCTTTGGGGAGTTGGCCTCAGGCACCAGACTACGCAGAGCTCCCAAATTCCGTTTCCAAGACCAGCTTAAGGCCACTGCTCCATTGATCCCAATACCTGGGAGACAATCACCAAGGACCGCTCAAAGTGGTGGCCATGTCATCGTTGAGGGAACGGTCCAGATGGAAAAATAACAGACATCAAAGATCGAAGATGCAAAGAACGACTCGCAATTCCTCATTCCTTGCCGAGCCTCCCCTGTGATAAATGCCCCCAGCCCTTCTATACCACCCTTGGCCTGAACAACCACCCCAGGCATCGGGCCCCTTTCACACCCATCAAGATGTAGAGGCTCAAACACTCACTACAGATTAACTACTCGGACACGAGTTTGCCGACGACAATATATTTATATTATAATGGGCTTCTTTCAGTTTCCATCTACCAAATCCACTCACAAAGTTTCAATCGGCTTGGAACCAAAGGAGAAGACACCTACCCAATGTGCCACACAGTCGGATTGAAATCAAAACGATATGGTTCAGAAGCCATAGGCGCGGGCGTGGCTGTGTGGTAAGAAGCTTGCTTCCCAACCACATGGTCCTGGGTTCAATCTCACTGCGTGGCATCTTGGGCAAGTGTCTTCTACTATAGCCTCGGGCCGACC
>JAOPUL010671106.1:0-10460 GCA_027564515.1 Octopus rubescens | reverse complement strand
GATGTGGTTGGTGTTAGGAAGGGCATCCAGCTGTAAAATCCTGCCAAAACAAAACCACAAGAGTCTGGTGCAGGCTCTGGCTTGACCGGCTACTGTGGTACCGTCCCACCCATGCTAGCATGGAAAACGGACATTAAAGGATGATGATGATGATGATGATATATATAGGCCCTAGGTAGCTGATAGTTTAAAATAGTACTAATTTTGATAAGAAATGCTGATTTTCGTTAGAGACAGGTAAAATATTTCTCTATCCTGAATACTGAAAACAATGATTTCTGACCGCGCATATCTCCGTTAATTTCCGGTAGAGAATCAACTGTAGAATTTTGAACACATGTGAGATACAAGACCACACAAACTAAGAGACTTATATTTTATTACCTCATTCATTTACTGTCAGATCCGGTTGTTGTTGTGTATTAATTTTAATTTTGTTTTTATTCCTTTGTGAAATGTGAAAGTATAGACATGATCGTAGTCAATTCCCAAACGGCCCTGAGTAGCTGATAGCTTAAAATAGTACTAATTATGATAAGAAATGGCGATTTACATTAGAGACGGGTAAAATATTTCTCTGTCCTGCATACTGAAAATTTTCCCCCTCCCACCCCCACCAATACCACCACCTATGCAAGGTGGGTTCAAACACATGCGCACAGGCCGCTTGCTGTATGTATAGGTATACCGAGGTCTCCCACCCACCCTCTGCGAAGGGTGGTCAAACACATGCGCACATTGCCGGGCATGTTCTATCATGCGTTTGCTGTAACGCATACGCACATACCTTAGTTATGCTATATCGCATGTTTATATATGTCTGTCGCCCTCGAACAGATGCATCCTCACCCCATCCATAAGCAGGTACATAGGGCCATAGACACATATCCGGGAAGATATTGTATTGTGCACCACATGAGGCTACAGGGTCTTATGGAAACTAATGCAGCAATCATATACCATATTTCACACTAAGCAGGAACACTCGATGCCATCAGGCTGGCGAACGCTAAGATCTATATATTTTCAGAAGCTGAATAATGCCCCTCGGTACAAATTCAGGGCAGCCACTATCAACGTGGGCACAATGAAAGGTAGGTCTGGAGAGATAGTTTAAATGCTTGAGCGGAGACAGATAAATGTATGCTGTGTACAAGAAGTTCGTTGATGTGGACCCTCAGCCAGACTGCTCACAGGCAAGAGATTTAGCTATAAGTTTTTCTGGATACGTAACAATGATGGGCTAGGCTGTGTAGGCATTCTGCTAGCAGAGAAATGGGTGGACAGGGTGATTGAGGTAGAAAGAGTATCTGATAGGATTATTAAGTTACGATTAACTCAATTATCTCCGCATATGCTCCCCGCACCGGACTTGCAGATATCCAGAAGGACCACTTCTATGAATCCCTTCTGAGGACCACCTTGATGACAAAAGACAACGATGTACTCATCGTAGCGGGGGACTTCAACGGACATGTTGGAAGACACTCTGATGGTTTCCAGGGGGTGCATGGAGGGTATGGCTTTGGCCCCAGAAATGAGGCAGGGACAAGGCTGTTGGAGTTCTGCGATGTTCATGGCTTAATGGTCTGCAACACCAACTACAGGAAATCCGAGATCATCTAATTACTTATCAATCTGGGGGGCATACCAGCCAAATCAACTATATCCTTGCCAGACACAGGGACAGGGGTATGTTACTAAATGCAAAAACCTTCCCAGTGAAGAATGTACAACACAACACAGGCTAGTGGCTAGCGACCTCAGATTTAGGGCCAGAAAGACTCGGAGACATAAGCCGAGATGGAAAAGGAGGGTGTGGAAGCTAAAAGAGCTACCAAATGGGCAGAGGTTTAGGAATGTTCTTAATGAAGCCTTCGATGAGAAGGAGGAAGAGATGGACACATATGACGTAGAAAGCAATTGAAAATTTGTACGGGACAATCTGCTTAGAGCGAAAGACCTAGTCTGCGGGTGGAGTAATACCTCTGCCAGACCAAGGGTGACATGGTGGTGGAACAGAAACGTAGACGGGGCCATAAAAGAGAAGAGACGAGTTTGGAAAGAGTGGAAAAAAGAGGGTAGCAAAGAGTTATATAATGCTGAAAGGGAAGCTAGGAGACAGGTGTATATAGCTAGAGCAGAAGCAGAAAGGAAGAAGTTCGCCAAGGTAATGCAGCGTGAAGATCAGACTCAAGGTTTTCCAGATTGTGAGACAGTGTGTCAGAGAGAATAGAGATATAGAAGGGGGGGAAATGTGTGTGGATGGATAATGGTATGCTTGCACTTAGTGATGCGGACAAGAAAGAGTCGTGGAAGAGTTACTATGCAAAACTATTGAATGTGGAGAATGAATGGAATGAAGAGAGCCTCCCAGACGTGAACCCAACAAAGGGACCAGCTATACTAGTGGGAAGCAGTATGATAATCAAGACAGTTAAAGATATGAAAACTGAGAAAGCCCCCGGCCCATCAGGAATCACTGCTGAGATGCTCAAAATATCCGGTAAGGTAGGATATAGACTGGTCACCCGCATAGTTAATCAAATTACTCAGGAAGGTGTGATACCCAGCGACTGGTACAGCAGCATTATAGTTAGCTGTTACAAGGGTAAGGGAGATGCCTTAGACAGAAACAATTATAGAGGCATCAAACCTCTGGACCAGGTGATGAAAATTACAGAGAGGGTTATAGCCAGATTAATCGGGGCAAAATTACACTAGATGAAATGCAGTTTGGTTTCGCCCCAGGGAGAAGCACCACTGATGCCATATTCATAGTCAGACAACTTGAAGAGTACCTAGCCAAGAATAAACCTTTATAGATGGCATTTGTTGATCTTGAGAAAGCCGTTGATAGAGTACCCCGCTGCGTGATTTGGTGGGATCTAAGGTGGCTAGGAGTAGACAAATGGTTAGTGAAAGCAGTAGAGGCCATGTACAGGGGCATGGTCAGTATAGTGAGAGTTAACCACAAGTAGAGCGAAGAATTTGGGGTACAGGTAGGGGTCCACCAAGGATCAGTCCTCAGCCCCCACCTATCCATCATCATCCTCCATGTCATAACAGAGGAATTTAAGACAGGCACCCCTTGGGAATTACAATATGTAGATGATCTTGCCATCGTGGGAGATTCTATAGAGGAGCTAGAAAGGAAATTCCAAATGTGGAAGAAAAACCTAGAAGCTAAGGGCCTTAAGCAAGAGACTGGACAGGACCCTACATGCTTCAGGTAAGTGGCACTGCTCGATCTGTAGGAAAGGCGTAGGCAGGAATTCCATATGGTGTACCCAGTGTAAGCTATGTACACACAAGAGGTGCAGTGGAATAATAGGAAGATTATCAAGGAAAAAAGGCTTCATATATGGTAGATGCACAGGAGCCATAAAAACTGCAGATACCCATGCTCTGGGGGTCTTTAGAGGTAGTGGAGGATTTCTACTGCCTAGGGGACAAGATTAGCAGTGGGGGAGGATGTACAGATAGTGTAGTGGCTAAAATAAGATTAGGATGGAGAAATTCAGAGAGCTCCTACCTCTGTTGAGAATGAAAGGCCTCTCTCTCTCCGTGTAAAAGGAAGATTATATGACGCATGTATATCAACAGCAATTCTGCATGGAAGTGAGACATGGGCCTTAAATATAGAGGACATGCGAAGGCTAGAGAGAAATGAGGCTAGCATGTCTGCTGGATGTGTAATGTAAATATACATGTGCAAAAGAGTGTCAGTGAACTAAGAGAGAAGCTGGGCATTAGAGGAATTGGAGGCAGTGTGCAAGAGAGAAGACTGCACTGGTTTGACCATGTGATGAGGGTGGAGGTCGATAGCCCCATAATGAAGTGTCGATCACTCAAAGTGAATGGAACCTGGGGAAGAGGGAGACCCTAGAAGACGTGAAATGAAGTACTGAAGGAAAACCTCAGAACGCTGAACCTTTCAGATGAAATGACGGGGGATTATGATGCTTGGTGCCTCGCCGTCTTAGAGAAGACCCGCCTGCACCGAGAATCCTGTGCCCTTTAGGCAGCGATGCGCCGAGAGTCCTGTTGCAAGAAGCTAAAAGTGGAAGTGGCTGTGTCGAGAGTTTGGTGCAAGAAAGCGGAAGTGGCCAGTCGAGAGTCCAAGAGTCCTGCTGCATCTTTAAAAGTGAGTTTCACAAGCAGCAGTCATTAAAAAGCTGAGACGGCACTGCGCCGAGAGTTTGTTGCAAGAGGCAGGGCCACGAGTGCTGAAGCTAAAAGCGGACGTGGCCGAGTTTGAACATTTGCTGCAAGAGGTGGCTGGTCAGCAGTCTTGCTGCATTCTTGTTGAGGGTTTGTTGCAAGAGGTGGCCAGTCAAGAGTCTTGCTGCATTCTTGTTGAGAGTTTTGCTGCAAGAAGTGGCCGATCAAGTCTTGCTGCATCTTTGTTTAGAGTTTGGTGCAAGAAGTGGCCACGTCGAGTACATTGCAAGAAGGGACGGTTCGAGAATCCTGCTCCCAAGCAGTCATTAAAAGCTGAGGCAGCACTACGCTGAGAGTTTGTTGCAAGAGGTGGCAGTATCGTAGAGTCCTGCTGCTAAGAAGCAGCTGCATGGAGAATCTGACGGTCGCGATAAGTCTTGTGACGAAGAAGCAGCCGGGTCCTGAATTGAGTTTTGTTTGTTGCAAGAAGGGGCCAGTCGAGAGTTTGAGAGTCAGTCATTAAAAGCTGAGGCAGCGCTGCGCTGAGAGTTTGTTCCAAGATGAGGCAGTGCCGTACAGTCTTGTTGCTAAGAAGCGGCTGCAGGGGCCAGTCAAGAGTTCGAGAGTCCTGCTGCCAAAAAGTCATTAAAAGCTGTGGTGGCACTGCGCTGAGAGTTTGTTCCAAGAGGAGGCAGCACAGTAGAGTCCTGTTGCTAAGAAGCGGCCGCATAGAGAGTCTGACGGACGCGTTGAGTCCTGTTCCGAAGAAGTGGCTAAGATGCGGCCACATCGAGAGTCTTGTAGTAAGAAGCAATTGCGTAGAGAGTTCTGTGACTAAGAAATCGGTTGCATCGAGAAAGTCTTGTGGCTATGAAGCGGCTGCATCGAGAGTCCTGTTGCTATGAAGCGGCTGCATTAAGAGCCCTGTTGCTAAGAAGCGGCCACTATAGAGAATCCTGCTGCTAAGCGACCTGGGAGAGTCAGCCCTGTATCCAAGAAGCCGGCTGCAGCGAGTGAGTCCTGTGGCTAAGAAAGGGGCTGAGTTTGAGAGTCAAGAATCAGCCGTGTTGTGCCCTGTTGCGAAGAAGCGGCTAAAAAAAGCAGCTGCATCGAGAGTTCAGTTGCTAAGTAGCGGCCACATTGAGAAAGTCTTGTTGCCGTGAAGTGGCTGCAGCAAGAAAGTTTTGACGGGCCGTATCAAGAGTTAAGTTGCTAAGTAGCGGCCGCATTGAGAGTCCTGCTGCTATGAAGCGGCTGCATTAAGAAAGTTTTGTCGTTATGAAGTGGCCACATCGAGAAAGTCTTATCGAAGTGACCGTATCAGGAGTCCTGTTGCAAGAAGCGGTCTTACTGTGAGTCCTGCTCCTAGGAAGCGACTGCATCGAGAATCCTGTTGCATGAAGTGGCCGCATCGGGAAAGTCTTGTTGCTATATATGAGGTGGCCGCTCCAAGAGTCCTGTTGCAAAGCGGCAACATCAAGAAAGTCTTATCGAAGCGGCCATATCGAGAGTCCTGTTGCTAAGAAGTGGCCACATCAAGAATTCAGTTGCTAAGAAGCAGCCGCATCGAGAGTTCAGTTGCTAAGAAGTGGCCGCATTAAGAGTTCCTTTGCTAAGAAGTGGCCGCATTAAGAGTTCAGTGGCTAAAAAGCGGCCGCATCGAGAGTTCAGTTGCTAAGTAGCGACTGCATTGAGAAAGTCTTCTTGCCATGAAGTGGCAGCACCGATAGTCTTGTTGCTATGAGGCAGCCACATCGAGAGTCCTGTTGCTAAGAAGCGACCACATCGAGACACAGTGGGCCAGGTGGTGGACATTGGCTAAATTCAGATATGGAATTCAAGGTTAAATATGGGAATTTCTTTACTCCTGGGAGAATTTCTGAAGCAACAAAAAAATTAAGTCAAAAGCTCAATTCGTTCTCATTTTAGACCAAATTGAAGTTGCGGAATTATGCAAATTTTAGCTATACCAAATACAAAGTTACAATATTTTAGCAAAAACTTGCACATAACAAATAATTGAACAGTAGCACACAGAAATTCATAAAATAATTGCAGGTTACCTCATGAAATGGACCAATAAGACTTATAATGCTGAAAAAAAACCAAGATTTTCCAAAATATATTCTAATTTTATGATAAAATAATCAATTTTTCCCAAAAACTTTAGTTGAAAATGCTAAAATTTGCCCTAAAACTGTCAAAAATTTCATACAATTTTTCAGTTTCTAGCCAGAATATCTTGAAAACCAGTGGAGGACACATACCAAAGTCTATATTTTTTTGAATCCCTGGCTTCTGAAGATTGCAAATATGTTAAGTTTTCCTTGTGCCACCCCCTCCAGTTCTGGATAGTTCAACAAGAATTATTGAAACCATATTAGTGTATTATGTAATGCACTAAATATCGATTCTCATGAGATAAATCAGATTTCTATATCATTTACACTTTCTAGAATGACCTAATATGGGATTAAATGAATTATTAAGGTTCCTAGCTATTTCAAAATGAAACCAAAACCAATTTAAAATTATCTAATGAGGTAGAATTGATGAATTTTGGTTAAATTCACTGGAAATATGCCAAAAAAGTTCAAATCTATCCAAAACCTCTGTACGGAACAAGCTATCCTAGGGGTGAATATAGCTTATAATACTCCCTAATATTTTTCAAGAAGACAGCAATCCTTATAGCAGTTAATATCAATTAATTAGTCAACAACAAAACTAAGTAAAATCAAACAAAGTCTTAATTTTAACAGCAAAGTGATGCAAACAATGTCTTCTTCATTCTCAACCCTGAAGAAGACTTTTTTCAGGCAATGCCTTGTGTGATGACCCAACACCTAACAGTTCTTACATGATGGTTTGCCCTTTAAGCACTGATGATTTACCACTGGATCAGATGCTAACCACATCCTGCTCAGAGTATCAGTCAGGTTGGCTTCTTGAGAGACTTTCCACGACAAGGTCTTTCTGATGCATCGCACAATTTTGTTGCAACCTTTTAATCCAAATTCATCCAGATTTGCCAGGCCATAGCCATTGTTGTGCTGAATCAACTCCCAAGAATGAGCAAGAAACTTGTGAACAGATGGTGTGATACTAATCCAAGGACCAGACAAATCTTTCCGATAAATTCGGGGAAACTGAGCGATGAGAATCACATTTGTATCAATACAAAATTGTTTGAATGAATCCTGGCATGTAAAATGGTGTCGATGTCAGAATTACGGATGGTTACATACTCCTTAGCAAAATCTATTGCTTTAAGGAGTAGAGGCTTGGATATAGTGTATCAAATTGTGTGAATCTACAGTTATTCTTATCGCTAATGGATGTAAACCAGTCTATAACAGACTTACTGTTGCCCACAGGTGTAAGTCTAATCTATTTATCTTATTTAGGATGGTATTTACGATACTTTTGCTGATTATTCCTATCTCTGTTTTGGCCGGTTTAATAAATCGAAATTTGGGATTTCTATTGAAATTGGCTTTATGGTCCTAAAGGGTAATAAAGGGTTTACGTAAGGGGGCGAGGTATTCTATTCTATCAGTACTATTAAGTTTGGAAGCGATTCCTCTTGCTTCAATATTCACAAGCTATTGTCTGCTTTCTTATATGAGTTTGTAATGCGGTTTGATACAAGTCTACTGTAAACGTTCTTATCAACTGCATATAAGCTTTTTGTTTCATCTGATCTTACGAAAAGGTTGTCTGTGTTCTTTATTGCGTTAATGTTTTCGTTCATGTTCTTCTGGAATGTATTGCTGGTTCTACGGAATTTAATTAGCAGACAATATTGTCATAATGTGGACAACAATAGCATACCCCGTAGAACGATAACTAGAAAGGTTTTATGGTTCAACCCAACATTTAACAAAACTGTTAGAATCAATATTGGAAGGGAATTCTTAACTCTAGTTTCTAGTCACTTTCCAACCAACCACAAATATCATAGAATCTTCAATAGAGGAACACTTAAGGTTAGCTATTCTTGTAGAAACTTCACCTCTTTAATAAGTCAACTCGACACAAAGATAACGATGCCACGGTAAATAAGGAACCAAAATACAAGTGTAAAAACCGAAATAGCTGCCAGTTGGAAGAAAACTGTCTAACCTAAGGTATAGTATATAGAGCCAAAGTCCAGATGGACAACACAGAAGAATATTAGACATACAAAGTTTCTACAGAAAAACTAGGCTATACTCACACAAAAATTATTTTAAGCACCCAGAAGATGACAATTAAAAGAAGCAGAGTTTCCCATTTTAAAATACACTGGTCTATCTTCGAAAACGCTTCTCCGTACCGGCACGGGTCGTACAGAAGCCCAATGAGATGCAATTTATGCTTAAGATAAACATTCGTTGGACCAAAGATCAGAATTCTTGAACTACTGACGCCACAATTCTCGATATTTAATGAGTTGCCAAACAATCCCATATGGATAACGAATCCAACATCTACTTTTACTGGTAACCATATACTACCCCGCTTAATTTATTTCATTTTACCCCCACTGAAAATACACAAACATTTGAAAAGAATTCGAATCTTTTACAAACTATCTTACTCTTAGATAGTTCTGAACAGCACCCCCCCCCCTTTCTTCTCCACCGAGGTATGCTAAATGGTATTTTGCCCATCGATTGCTTTAACTATATAACCTTAATTTTAACTTACAAGCCTTTTAACTTTTAAATTTATAAATTAAATGTTTAACTCGTGTATTCCTAAAAATCCTGCAAATCCTATTTACTTTGTATTTAATGTCTGTCTTGCAATATTGATTATTCGTACACCTTTTTATAAATATGTGCATCTAACCCACCAAATGCATCATCTAAATCTATGTATTCATCTAAAACTATGTATTCATATTTTATTTAATCTGCTCTAGGACTTATTTTATTTAATTTTACTTGATTGCTTATGTACATCATCATAAACCATTTTCCCCCTTGTCTGAATATACTGGACACGCCAAACTAGATAAATAACGAGTGTATATAAGATGTGTATATATGCATATATACATGCAAGCATATGTATATGTACAGTTTAGTGTGTGGGGGAGCTCATATCATTGGAAGAGCGTGAATATGCGTTTATGTGTATGAGCGTGCGGCTGCGTGTATATGTGTGTGTCTGTATATGTGTGCGCATGTACATGCATGCGTGTGTATAGATTGAATAAATTTTGTCAAGGCTCGAATGATACAAAGTTTTCTCTCTCCCCATAACCTCTTCTCATTCCTCCTTCTTCTTGCTCTGTCTCCCTCCCTTACCCAGCCATGGCTTTAACTGACTACAGCCTTAATATCTGTTCTCTTTTTCCTCTTTTTCTTCTTCTTCTTCTTTATTTTCTTCTTTTTCGTTGTTTTCTTGTTCTTGTTCTAGTTCTTTTTCTTGTTTCTTCTTCTTCTTCTTCTTCTTCTTCTTCTTCTTCTTCTTCCTCTTCTTCTTCTTCTTCTTTTTCGTTCTTTTCTTCTTCTTCTATGACAATTTATCAATATACCTTTAGTCTCAGATGTACTGAATGTGTATGTATGCATCTATGTGTGCGTATGCGGATGTGTACAAATTATGTACGTATTAAAGACATTGTACAAATGTGTACGTATGTATTTGCATGTATATGTGTGTGTCTTTATGAAAATTCACTTATATTTCTCACAGAATTTTCACCCAGAAAACTCCCATCTACGGTTTTAATTTTATTCCCAACTTACACTTTACTATTATAATTTCACCTTTTAAACACCCAACCTGCACCCAATTTATATTTTCTCACTTTACATAGATATTCTTTTTATATATATTATTTTATTTTTATATATACCTCTATATATACACTTTTTCTTGGCATTTGTTCTCCCCCCACCACCTTCCCACTATGTTGACACTACTTTACACAAGGCCATTTTTGATCGCATCGTATATTCATATGTATTTATATGTATAATTTTCATTGTTAATTTTTGAATCCCAAACCCCAACAAAGCCGCTAATAAGTATTTAGACAGATATGTTTTAAAATTCATGCAACCAATCAAATTTAAATGTTTTAAAATCTACATACGTTGAAATGTATTATATTGCATATAACATCAACATTTTAATTCAGTATGAGTCACAATTGTCCGACGAACGGGAACGTAAAACTCTCAGTAACAGTTAGTGATGATATTTTTGCAACTCTAATAAAAGCATAATACTCTACCTTTGGTATTCGAATAGTATTTTACTCCACCTTGTTTTGCACTCATGTGCTTATCCGAGTGTGT
>JAOPUL010670595.1:0-10461 GCA_027564515.1 Octopus rubescens | reverse complement strand
AATTCAAATTCAGGGTATATATATATATATATATATATATTTATACGACGAGCTTCTTTCATTTTCCATATACCAACATCCAGTTATACGTCTTTGGTCGAACCGGAGCTATAGCAGAAGACATTTGCCTAAGGTGCCACGCAGTGGGACTGAACCCAAACCTACGTGGTTGCAAAGCTTGATAACCAGCCTTATTTGCGCCTATTTTAGCAACGATACACTAGTTGTGATTTTTTTCCAACTTTTACCTTGTAAAAGGGTAATTGAAGTTGACCATCCTCTCTCATTAAGCCATTAAGTGAAAAAGGTCGCTAAGTAAAAAGTTATTTTCAGAAGAAATAGAAAATATTATGGATATGTGGTAAGAAGTTTGCCTTCAAACCACAAGGATTTGAGTTCAGTCCCACAGCGGGACACCTTGGCCAATGTGTCTTCTTCTATAGACCCGGACTGACCAAAGCCTTATGAGTAGACGGAAACTGAAAGAAGCCCACCGAATTTGTGTCGGTGCGTGTTTGTGTGTGTATGTGTGTGCGTGTGCGTGTGCGTGTGCGTGTGCATGTGTGTGTGTGTGTGTGTGTGTGTGTGTGTGTGTTACGCACCACCGTTTGACAAGAAGGGTCAGCTTGCTTAGGTTCTCTTAACTTTTAATTTCAACAAATGATGCTGATAAAATAAAGATCAGACTTAACAAAAGGGAAGTACTAGGATCGATTTGTGCAACAAAAACCCTTCAGAGCGTTGCCCCAGCACGGCCGCATTCCAGTGATTGAAACCAGCAAAAGACACAATATATAATATATTTGGTAGTTATTGATTTGTCTCGAGTGCTTGATCGTTGAATTCAGTTTCTTAAACGTCTGAAAACAATCTCGGTAAAATATTAATCGAAAGAAAACTATATTTTAAAAATATGCCTTTAAACAATTATAAAATTATAACTTTGTCTAGAAAGATTCACTTTAAATTCTACGAAAACGAATGCATTTTCTGAAAGTTATTTGATTAAATAGTCTATGCTTTAATAATTGCGTCGTAAAAATAAATAGCCTTAAGTTTATTACGTCAGAGTCAACTGCAATACATTTTCTAATCTATCGCTTTGTTTCATCTATTCATAAAACAATAAAGTAGGTTCTAGTACAAGATATAGTAAACAAAAAAATTATTCATTAATAAAAATTATTGAGGATATTTTATGAATGACTAATACTGTCAAGAATAAATATATCAATGAAATTAAATAAGTAATTAATACGGAGTCGGAGGAGAGAAATCTTATCTTTAGCAGTGCTGGGACAACTCGAGACAGGTTTTAATCGTATTGCGCCTCATCAGCAATGCAAAGTATAACCTTGACTGCAAGAGCTTAACTATAAAGTTATAAGTTATTTATGAATGTACTGAACACAGAGCAGCATTATGATTTAAAAGATTTTCTATGAAAACAAGGACGGGGTAAGTCGATACCATCCAACCCCAGTACTTGACTGGTACTTAATTATCGGCCCCCCACCACCACCTAGTAAGAGAAAGGCAAAGCTAACCTGGGTGAGATTTGAACTCAAGGATATAACCAACGAGAACAAATACGACATACCCTTTTCCCGACATTCTAACAATTCTTCCAACTCAATATCCTAACTAGTAAAAACTGATTCTATCATTGATTGCAAAAATAACTTCAAATTGAATCAACTTAGAAATAAACCCCCTTTTTTTTTTAAGTGTAGCTTCATATCCAATTTTCATAGCTTTTCAGTAAAACCTTATGAAATAGGATATGAGAATATATATAAACTATCACAGGGGACTGAATGAATTCGCTCATATGCATAACATACAACATAGTTATGAGAATCACATTAACTACTAGTTTGATGCATAGATAATATTTGTTTTATAGAATGTTAATGGTATATAACAGGTATATTATGACCAAATAGGTAACAAGATCGCTTCGTAACCATGAGGTATCGGATCCGGTCTACAGTGTGGAATCTTTAACAAATGCCATTTTCTATAACTTTTAGATGACTCATACTTTAAGAGTGAAATCGGGGAGAAGGAAACTATATAAAGACCTGCGGGATTATATATATATACACTTTAAAATATACAGCTTAGTCACACGCTGTTGTCATGCCGATTCTGTCTGAGAATTAAGTCAAACGTACGTGTTTCTGGAGTCCTCAGGCACCTACACGTTTCTTCGAGACCAAATAATTCAGTTGATCGAACAATCCTGGATATTTCCCCCATAACAACTGGGAAGCGCCATTTTTTACATGAAACGTATTAACTATCTTCAGTACTTTTATTTCTATCCTATTCTGATATTTCATGACTTAATTAAAAGTAAACTAAATATTTTGATAACGTTTTTGCGGTGCATTATCTAGTAAGTCGTTAGCAACAGCGACTATTCGTGTGTAGAACACACACACACACAAGCGCACTCATACATCGCCCCTACTTCTCTCTTTCCCCCTCTCTCTCACAGTATATATGTATATATATCAGCGGATCATATATCCTAAGAAGAAGCACACTCTACTATATTAGACCAGAAATAATACGCAGGTAAACACATGAGTGCAAAACAAGGTGGAGAAAAACAGTACTCGAATACCCAATGTAGATTAATAGTGTGTCGGTCTTTATAAACAATTTATGATGCTGCATGACCTAATGTATATTTAAAGAAAATCTGTTTTGATGTCGAATTTGTCTCCATATTCTTTATTATTATAATCACTTGCTACCTCTTCTTCTTCTTCTCCTTCCCTTTCTTTTTCTTCTTCTTCTCCCCTTTCTTTTTCTTCTTCTTCTTCCTTGCGTTTGTCCCGCATTATATCTCAGGGTCCGCCGAAATCACTTGCTACCTATACTCCAGATATTAATTACAAACTAGGGAAGTGAATCCGGAGTTACTCATTGATAGAAATAAGCGGCGATAACTTTAGGTGTGACCACTCAAGCTTGGTACTACACGATGCGGTTAGCTGTAACCTGGATAATATCTGAGAGCTACCACGGTACCCGACTGGATAACCTTATCATAATACCTTCAAATTATATATATATATATTGTAATCTAATGTCTGACTGTTATAATCGTCCGTTCCGTATAGCAGTATACTCAGTTATACAAGTAAAGAAACACAACTATCTTTGCCCGACGTCGACGACCTCTGTCTCTTCTCGACTTACTACGTCACGGTCTTACAACCACGACACATACCAACTAATCATGTGGAAGGGGTGTTCATTATCCCCATAACATCTCCCCTTTTAACTTTTTTGTTTTCAGGTCAGTGTAAATGTATATCTTTAATTAAGAATAATTTTTATATCACCCCCACCTTCCTATTTTGAGGGGATTTTTTTTTCAGTTACAAATTTAATATTTTTTTTTGTTTGGCATCCACTTCCAACAACTCTCTACATTTTCTTTTTCTCTTGCTTGTGCGTTTGGATTCAATTCTTCGTGGTCGCGTTGGTACTTGAAACGTATCATATAACCATTCCATTGGTACTTCCATTCTCTTGGTTTCGCTCTCGACGAATCTTCTTTTTTTAGTTGGTTTATGTCTCTTTTCTACCCCTTTTCTTCCTCTTACCAAGTATAACATTTTTCTTATACTTACGCGTTTGGTAATCACGCCGTTTCCCCAACTTTGTTTTCCGTTCTTATATACCCTAACAAATACCTTTTCACCAATTTTGAAATATCTTGCTGTATTCTCCATTGTAATTTTTCTTTTCTTTCCAGGTAGCGATTTGTCGAAAAAATGATTTTATTTTCCTCGCAAACATCAGCTCCGCTGGTGACATACCTGCTGATGTTTGCGTGTCACATTTGATTTGGTGTCACATGGTATACTCTTAAGAATTTTTGTAGAGCTACCTTGTGACTTCCTTGTTTGACTTTCATGACTTCTTTGTTTGACTTTCTTAGGGCTTTCTTGAATGTATTGACAAAGCATTCTGCTTGTCCGTTCCATCTGGGATCGTATGGCGCAATAGTTATATGTTCTACAGCAAACGTTTTACAAAACCTTTTTAAACAAATTGCATTCCATTATCCGATACTATAGTGTCTAGAACGCCAAATCTCGCAAAATGCTCATGCATTTAGAAAGCTTATCGTAGTGAAGGAGGTTGACTTTTTACAATTAAAATTTCTGGTCATTTAGAGAAACTATCTACTACTACCAAGTAGTATGAACCGTTTAAGGGACCGGTGAAATCAATGTGTAGTCTCGACTACGGGACATCTACTTGTAGCCACGGTTCTCTGTTTATCGTTGGTAATTTTGCTGCTAGAGCACATCATTTTCAACCTTTCACTAAATTTTCAAGTTCTTTATCCATTTTTGGCCAGTACACGTAGATACGAATTAAAGCTTTCCTCCTCGAGATACTCGGATGACCAACATGAAATTCTGTCAACATTTTCTGTTGCAGTGTTTCAGGTATTAGTACTCTCTGAGCGTACACCATCATGCATTTAGTATAGGTTCACGTCTTGATTTCGTTTCGTACCAATCCTGTTTCTATTTACTTTTCCTGTCCACAGTAAATCTTTTCATTTCTGTTATGAATTTGTCTTTTTTCCGCATTTCCTTTTATGTCTTCTAGGGTCACCGGTAATTTGCGTACCACATTCCACATTCCATTTTTTATTTCTCCTGATCTTAATGCTGCGGTTACCGTATCTTCGAATAGCTCGCCTTTTTTCGGTATCAGTCTGGACAACTCATCTGCATGACCTAGTTTCTTTGACGGTAAATATTCCATCTTGAAGTCATAATTCAAAGGTGTAGCCTCCCATCGCTGTAGTCTATTTGCTGTGTGTGTTGGAATTCGTTTTTTCGAACCGTATATCGACAGTAGTGGACGAGGATCCGTTTGTAGAAAGAAATTTCTTCCAAGAATAAATCTATGGAATTTTTTTACACCGAATATGATTGCTAATGCTTCCTTTTCAATCTAGCTGTAGTTATTTTCTGCTGGTAAGAACGTTCGTGACGCATGGGCTATAGCCTGTTTGCTTCCATCGTCATATTTGTGCAGAAACATTGCACCTATACTCGCATCTGTAGTGAATATAATACCCAGCTTTGGGTCAAATTGTGCTAACGATAAGTTCGATGATAAAATGTTTTTAAGTCGTTAAATGCCTTCTGACACTTATCAGTCAGGCACCATTTTGTATTCTTCTTTCAGAAAACATTTATCGTGGCCCTAAAATTGTGTATATTGGGAATATAGATTTGGTAGTAATTTACTAATCCCCAAAATGCTTGTAGCATAGTCACATTATTCGGCGTGGGCATATTTTTTTTTATCGCAGTTGCTCTGGATTGATCCGATTTCCGTCCGTTTTTATATATTATCTGACCCAAGTATTTAAATTTTTTCAGAAAAAACTCGCATTTTTCTTCACATAGCTTAAAGCCGTATTCTCCTATCTTTTCGAATATCCTTTCTACTTGTTCTACATGTTGTTCGTGTGATTCGTTTTTTATTAGGATATCGTCTGAATAGGCGATAGCGAAATCGCAATCCGACAACAATGTCTCCAATACTTGTTGAAATATGGCAGGAGCCACTTTTACACCGTAGGGAAGCCGCTTAAATCTAAATACGCCACGATGTGTATTAATGGTTAGTAACTGTGAGCATTCGTCTGCTTGGATTTGTAGATATGCCTCCGAGAGGTCTAATTTTGAGAAGAATTTCCTTCCATTCATTTTTGCGAACACTTCCTCAGGATTCGGCAATGGGTAGTTATGTGGGCTTAAGCAATTGTTTAAACCTGTTGAAAAGTCTGCACAAACTCGTAGCTTATTATTTTTCTTTTTTACGTTGATCATAGATGCTGCCCACTCTGAGTGGTCTGTTTTCTCGATTATTCCTAGGCTTTCAAGTCTTTCAAGTTCCTTATTTACCTGTTCTAGTGTCGTGAACAGTACATTACGTTTTGGCTTAAACACAGGTGTTGCACTTTGTTTTACTACAATTTTTGCCTTCATTTTTGTGCAGCAGCCTAGTTCATCCGAGAAAACACCTGAGAGTAAACGTTTTATTTTTTTGTTTCAATCCCTCAGCCGCATTCAAACCTTCGACTGAACCGACTATATTCCCACACAAAACACTTATGGGCACATCCCACAATTTAAACAGTTCCATCCACTCTGTGCCGAACAGATTTGCTGAATTTTTTAACACATATACTTTTGCCGTTTTTCATTTGGCCACAAAATGTCACATTACACACACATTCACCTACAAAATGCAATATTTTACCCATAATACCATGTGCTACTTTTGTAGATTTACTTAATCTTAGCTTACCGATACATTTCCAAGTTTCTTCATTCATAATGGTAATATCACTTCCAGTGTCTAACTGCATTTTTACTTTTAAATCTTCAATTTTCACATTTACGAATTTCCTCTTTGTCATATTACCATTTTCTTTCAACATCCTGTTTACTCTTTTTTCTTTGTTCCAACGTTCTGTCATGTTGGTTTTTCAGTGTGATTTTATGTGTCCGATTTTTCAACAACGGAAACATTTCACATTCTTTAAATGGGCAGTTTTTTCTCAGATGTAGACCTCCACATGCAAAACATAGATTTATTTCCTGACTTCTATTCTGCCTGTCTTGTATTTTCCGACGCACTTGTTTTACTTGGGAACAATCTTTATGTTCAATTTTCTCTGTGTTGTGTCTTAGATTTACTGTCCTTTCACATTCTTCTGACACTTGTTGTAAGGATACCGCTTGGTTTTGTTCCTGGTTAGCGAGAATTCTTGTTCTTACTTCTGCGTCTTTTTCTGCAGTTAGTCCCTGAGCAAATATCAGGCACTTGAACATGTCTGGCGTTAACTCGTCCAGTTTGAACCTTTCACATTCTCTGTTTACTCTACCAGCACATGTGATGTAGTCCTTCTCGTTATTTCCTAGGTTCAAGTATTTCCAGCGTGTATTGAACAACGAGCTTTTTTCACTAAAAGTTTTACACAATATGTTTATTGTATTTTTAAAATTTATGTCAAAAGTTATTTTCGAGACTACGCAACGCTCGTGTTCTCCTGCTGCCAGTTTCCTTAGGATTAGACGCGTTTTCATATCTTTGCATTCTTTATTGATGATCTGTTCGTATCTTCTATAGTACACCTCGAACGTAACTCCGTCTGGTTCATACTTAAATTCCGTTATTGAGTTTGCAACATAATCTGGCGAGAACAATTTTTCAACATTTTCGAACAACTTACTATTCATTAATTGCAGCATTTGTTGCTGTACAAGTAATTGTTGTTGTTCTTGCAGTTGTCGTTGCTCTTGCAGTTGTTGTTGTTGCTGTTTCTGCAACTCGAGTAAACCGGCCAACAATTCTTCCATAATTTTACGATTTTGTATACTATAAAATTCGCACAAAACGTTTGTAAGTTTTGTAACTCCTTGAGAGTTTGTTTAATCAGTGTGAGTTTGTTAAATCCTCGTCGCCACTGTTGTCTAAAATGTCTGACTGTTATAATCGCCCGCCCCGTATAGCAGTATACTAGATATACAAGTAAAGAAACACGACTATCTATAACCGACGTCGCCGACTTCTGTCTCTCACTCGACTTCCTATGTCCCCGTCTTATAACCCTGGCACATACCAACTCATCACGTTGGATGGATGTTCCATTATTATTATTATCCCCATAACACCATACTATTTTGTAAGAACGCTTTCCTGCAGTCTATCCATACCATACTCCGGTTCTTGTTTTTGCTCCGGCAATTTTTTACAATCATTCTATTTATGAGCAATTAGTCTTTGCACCCATAATAATTTCTTTTACAACCTTTTTAAGCTTGTGGCAGGATAGACTTTTGTTCAAGGAAAGCGTACATTTTTTCAGTTATTATGGATGTGAGGATCTTGTAGATGGTGTTGAGAATTGTTATTGGTCGGTAATTCTTTGGGATTTTTGTGTGTTCAGTTTTAGGTAACAGGTCGGTGGTTACTTCAGTCAGCCAGGAAGGTATTTGCTTTGGGTTCTGAATGACATCAGTTAGAGATGCAGCGAGATTTTCGTCAAGCAATTAAACCAGAAGTTAGGGATCCGATCCAGTCCTGGGGTTTTCCATTTATCTTAACTCTTCTATTCCTATTGCTTCCCACTCCTGTTCTTCAAGTTCATTCAGTCTCTTTTTTTCACCTTCTATCTAGTCAGCCCCAGCATTAAACTCTTTTTCGTTGTTCCATACCTTCCATAACTCTTTCACTTCCTCAATCTTAGGTGGCTCCTCTATGTGTATTTTATTTTTGCCAATTTCCCTATAAAATTTATTTGTATCTGCCTTGAGAAATTTGTTTTGTCGATAAAATTTGATTCTTTTATCATACTTTCTAAGCTGTTGGGTTTTCAACTGCATACGCTGTTTCAACAGTTCCTTAGTCGCAGGGAGGTTTATAAAATCTTTAATTTTATATCTTTGCTTGATTTTTCTAGCTTTACTCGACTTAATATTTACTCTTCTAGCAAGTTCATCGAGAACTGATACATCCGCCCGCAGAGATTCAATCTCTTTTTGTATTGCTACTTTCCACTTAGGAGGTTTATTGACATGTCAAGCCTTTTTCTTTGTCATTTTAATACCTAGTTGAGCAGTTACTACATTAGCAGTTGAATAGATGAGATTATTTAAGGTTGTTAGATCATTTCCCTTATTTCTTAAGATCTGTCTTAGAGCAACGTTATATATCATGATTTTGTTGTTATTCTTTGTGCCGTTCAAAAACCTTGGTAGCGGTTCTCTATTAACCATGTCAGTAAACTCAATTTTGCTGAGTTCTCCCATAATGTCTTCTTTTGCTTCCGTATTCTTTTCTCTATTATTCACCTCAAATTCTATGTCATATCTATTTTGGTTTTCTTGAGGTAGGTCTACCTTCTCCTCTTTTTCCAAATCTCTTGTCTTCGCTATTCTTTATTTAGCTTCCTCATTGGGAAGTTGTTTTACTGCTCGTACACTAGGTTCTGTGCTACTGTTACCTATTTCATCTATATTGTTGCTGTTTTCATTTGGTTTACCATGAGATATTTGTGTCTTAATTTGGTCAATTTCAGCGTCAGTTAGTCTTTTGTTTTTAATTATATCTCTACGTACTTTACTTAATTTATTTGCATCTATATATCTAT
This sequence comes from Octopus rubescens, assembly GCA_027564515.1. Classification (NCBI taxonomy): domain Eukaryota; kingdom Metazoa; phylum Mollusca; class Cephalopoda; order Octopoda; family Octopodidae; genus Octopus; species Octopus rubescens. The sequence continues at coordinate 1,250 of JAOPUL010670595.1, read as the reverse complement.
GTACTTCATTGCCTACTAAATTTCTCCATGAAATGTATGTTTGTAAAATGAAGTTATTGTTTGGGTTTACTTGGGCTGTATAAAAAGCTTTCAGGACATTTTGGGCTTCGTATATTTGTACCCCATTGTCACTTTGATGGCATGCACTGCTCTCTCACTCAATAATAATAATAACATGTGTAAAAAATCTCTAGTCCATTTTATGCGTTTAGCTTTAGGTGGTGTTTTTGGTGGCGTCACAACATGTCTAGGGTTAGGATTATCCTGGTTCTGGTTACCTGATAGATCGTCTTGCTAATGCTGCATTAGATCGTTTGCTAATGCTCCATTAGCAAACTTTTCGACTCCAGTCGGGTTTCCTACTGAGTAACGCGGCATGAGTTTTGGCTCGTTGTCATTAAACAATTGACGGTAACATTAGAAGACGAAATGGGAGAATCACCAAGGTGCGCGCATAGCGACGAAACCGTTCTGCACGCCTTCGTCCAGTGTCCGAGCATTACTCACCTGTGGGTTTATGTCGAATACCTGCTGTCGCGTGTGGGTCATATCCGTCTATCAGCTGAGTTCATAGTGAAGATTGCCCCGCCGCCCTCCTTTGGCCGAGAGGGGCAGGCAATTTTTATTTGTCTAGTGGCTGTAGCGAAAGAGATAGTATTGTGGACCCGTTCAAAAGGGCTAAAGACAGACACTTTCCTCTTTGGCCAAACTCTCATGAACTTCTTCAAGTACCACTTGAAGAGGAAAGTGAGGGTGGAGAAGGAAGTGTTGCCTTCTAGCAAGTTTGTCGAGAGATGGATAAATGTTGGAAGAATGACCAGTCTTAAAGGACCATTTCTGAGCATGAACCTGTGAAGAATGAAATGGAGAAAGGCTCTTGCCCTGTTGATCAAGCACCTATAGCTTTTGTGGGGTTTCCCACGAGGACCTTCAAGCACCTCCCCCTATTTGGAGAATATATTTTATATTTTTGTTACATTTTTAAATGTTTACTGTTTACACGTAAAACCCATTGTGTTGTCTTGTATGTTTTTATGTATCTTAATGTTAGCCCTTGTGGCCAATAGAAGAATCGATTATTATTATTATTATTATTATTATTATTATTACTATTATTATTATTTCGAGGTCGATAACATAAATATCAGACGAGCACTGGATCGATGTAATCAACTACTCCCTGCCCTAAATATTTCAGGCCTTGTGCTTATAGTAGAAGAGGGTAGGAAGCCTTACGGCGCAATGAAGTT
>JAOPUL010670317.1:0-10461 GCA_027564515.1 Octopus rubescens | reverse complement strand
ATGCCACGCAGTGGGATTGAACCCGGAACCATGTGGTTGGGAAGCAAGCTTCTTACCACACAGCCACGCCGCGCCTACTATATATATATATATAAAATGCAGGGTAGCCATGTATTTTCCCTACAGCAAAACATCTGTGTTTGTCCCTCTATCAAACTTTAGCCTCTCAACACCTGGAATACTGAAATAAAGCAACCTCCCCTTCAGGGGCATATTAGATGGTGTGACCCTAGTTATTGATAGATTATGGCTTAGTTGGAATGTCTTTTGATCATAGGTGCCAGAACAACAACAACAACATCAAATGATGAACTATTTATACCTCCTTCCCATTTTCTGACATAAACCTAGTTTTCCATTCGTTTGGCAATGAGTTCTAAGTATCTATGTTGTTGATAAGGCGGCGAGCTGGCAGAATCATTAGCACGCCAGGCAAAATGCTTAACGGCATTTCATTCGTCTTTATGTTCTGAGTTCAAATTCAGGCAAGGTTGACTTTGCCTTTCATCCTTCCAGAGTTGATAAAATAAGTACCAGTTAAATACTGGAGTCGATGTAATCAACTTAACCCCCTCCCCTGAAATTGCTGGCCTTGTGTAAACAACTTAACCCCCTCCCCTGAAATTGCTGACCTTGTGTAAACAACTTAAACCACTCCCTTGACATTGCTGGCCTTGTGTCAAAACTTGAAACCAATATTTATGTTGTGGAAGTGTGTGGCTTAGTTGGTTAGGGTATTGGGTTGATGATCATAAGATTGTGATTTCGATTCCTAGACCGGGCGACGCGTTGTGTTCTTGAACAAAACACTTCATTTCACGTTGCTCCAGTTCACTCAGCTGGCAAAAATGAGTAATCTTGTGACGAACCGGTGTCCTGTCTATGAGGCTATATCTGCGCCACGGAAACTGGGGAAATCAGCTCTATGAGTCTATATGACTCGGAAGGATATTTATCCCCCCCCCCTTTTTAAACTGTTGATGTCCATACTGGAAAACTGCAATTAAAAGATAGACAAGAGGGGAATTGAGGTAGGTGAGGGAAAGATACTTGAAGCAGTGAATTCTGGCAAAGACACATAGGGGTGTTAAACTGGGTAGTTTGCTGTTAATGCAGTTATTATTGGTTCCTATATCATCAATGATGAACTTGTTGATAGTAGTTCAGTCCTGATTAAACTAAAGTACCTATGGTAAATGTGTGTATGTGGGTGGGGGTGGGACAATAATATATTTAATGTAGTCAGCCAACATACTTTGATTAATTAAAAGTACACCCATTGGGAAGAGAGAAGAAATCATTAGCTTAATGAGTAATATTGGTTTCAAATTTTTGCACGAGGCCAGCAATTTTGGGAGAGGGTGTAAGTCAATTACATTGATCCCCAATACATAACTGGTACGTATTTATTGACCCCAAAAGGATGAAAGGCAAAGTTGACCTCAGCAGAGTTTGAACTCAGAACATAATGATGGGCGAAATGTTGCAAAGCATTTTGCCCGGCGTGCTAATAATTCTGCCAGCTTGCCACCTTAGCTTAATGAGTAATATCAGTTAAAAAAGACAGGAGAGACAATTTCAGACTTTTAAACCAATTAAAATCAATTTAAAATGGAATGGAGTTGGGAGTGAATTTGATATTTAGCAATAGGGTGCTAACTCTGGATATGTTTTCATCATATACCTCATCAACAAAAACACAATCTAAATATAAATACCATCGCAATTGAATTCCATTCACAATTTCATTAAAAAAAAAAAGATAATAGAAAATATATTAAATTCTGAAATTACTTACAAAATCATCTCTAACAAGAAATCTCTCTTTTCTGCTTTCACCTCCAGAAATAATAGGATTGGATCTTTCATCCTTATTTTCTTTATTGCTTGTTTCGTCGTTAGTTTTCGGTTGATCTCCTTGCATACCATCGTCACCATCTTTGTCTTTCCCATCATTACCATTACCATCATCCTTCATGACTTCTGTAACAGTAACATCATTCTTTTCCTTGTCATCATTACCATCATCCTTCATGACTTCTGTAACAGTAACATCATTCTTTTCCTTATCAACACTACCATCATTACCATCATCATTCTTTTCCTTGTCAACACTACCATCATTACCATCATCCTTCATGACTTCTGTAACAGTAACATCATTCTTTTCCTTGTCAACACTACCATCATTACCATCATCCTTCATGACTTCTGTAACAGTAACATCCTTATTTTCCTCTTCAACTTTATCATCATTATCATTCTTGACTTCTGTAATATTAGCATCCTTACTTTCCTCTTCAACTTTACCATCATTACTATCATCGATGTCTTGAAACTTATTGTCCACCTTGTCATCTACATTTGTACTATCGTCCTTCTTGTCTTCCATATCATCTTAGAATATATGTATGTATATATATATATATATATTAGAATGTACCACATGATATGTTTTATTTAGAGAACTAAACACATTATAAATGGAATCAAACAAATTTAATCTAAATATGCATATGCTTCATTATATTTAATTATCAATGTGAATTTTAAATTGGAGTAGTTCATAACACAGTGTGACACGATTTTTGTTCTTAGGTAACAACTGTTATTTCCTATTTGCTTACCCTTAGAAATATATAAAGTTTATCTTCACAGATTTTCTATAGAATTCAGAGCCAGCACTGAAAGGTATAACGTTTTGTATACGTCTATACAAACAATGTGACTGAAGATAGGAAAAATAGGTAATGGGTGTATATGCATATCTCAAGAGTTATTGCTCTTTCATCAGCATCATATCCAGCCCATCAACTATCCATGAATGTATTGCTTAAATACCCAATAAGTTCAGCAGTGTAACACTATATATATATATATATATATATATATACATACACACACACACACATACATACATGCATGCATACACATGTATATTCAAAATTAATGACAAGAATAACAACATAGATGACAAAGTAAAAACAAAGGGTAATTATTAGTAAGAAAGCAGAAGTGTCATTGATGTTTCAAGCTTAAACTCATTTTCAGAAAGTTAGATAGTTAAAAGAGAAAAACAGTACACAGGTGGGAAAGAAACAAACAAAAAAAAAAACAAACAAGTGTAGTGGATAAATATATATTGGTTTGTGTCAAGTCATGTTGAAAATGGTGGTGATTGTGTGACTAGCAGTGATAGAAAAAGTACAAGATATCACAGATACAAGATCAACTGGAAAGGAAACTGTGCCTCAATTATATATATGCATATGTACGTGTGCATGTGTAATATTAAAGCATATGTGTGTTATAGGAAGTTTGCTGATTATGTGTGTATATTATGTGTGGTCTTATGCATGTGTGTCTGTGAGTTATTAAAGTGTATGTATGTGTGTTTTCTTTCAGTGTTAGGAAATTTCATAAGCCAATTTTTACTGTGAATTAGCAGTATTGAATTCCTCTAGATGCCATGCCAAAGCACAATAGAGCTCTGTGTGGATCCCAGCATTACCAGATCCTGTCAAATCATCCAACCCTGGCCAGTACACATAGCTACGCATTAAAGCTTTCATCCTTGAGATACCAGGATGTCCAACATGAAATTTCCTCAACATTTTCTTTTGCAGTGTTTCAGGTATTACTACTCTCTGAGCATACATCATTACACTATCACAAATTGAGTATAGTTTCACGTCTTGATTTTCTTTTGCACCAATCCTGTTCCTGTTTACTTTTCCTGTCCGCTGTAATCTTTTCATTTCTGTTATGAATTTGTCCTTTTCTGCATTTCATTTTATTCCTTCCAGGGTCACCAGTTGTTTGCATACCACATTCCACATTATATTTGTTGATCCCTCTGATCTTAATGCTGCGATTATCGTATCTTTGAATGGCTTGCATTGTTTCAGTATTAATCTGGACAATCCATCTGCATGCCCTAGTTTCTCTGACGGTAAATATTCCAATTTAAAGTCATAATTCAATAGTGTAGTGCCCCATTGCTGTAGTCTATTTGATTTGTGTGTAGGTATTCCTTTTTTAGAATCGTATATCAACAGTATTGGGCGATGATCCATTTGTAGACAGAAACTTCTTCCAGGAATAAATCTATGGAATTTTTTTATACCAAATATGATTGCTAACGCTTCCTTTTTAATCTGGCTGTAGTTCCTTTCTGTTGATAAAAACGATCATGATGCATGGGCTATAGCCTTTTTACTCCCATTGTCATATATGTGCAGAAGCTCTGCACCTATACCATAATCACTTGCATCTGTAGTCAATATAATACCCAGCTTCGGGTCAAAATGCGTTAACAATAAGTTTGATATTAAAATGTTTTTTAAATTGTTAAATGCTTTCTGGCACTTATCAGTCCAGCACCATTTTGTATTTTTCTTTGATAAATAATTTAGTGGGACCCTAACATTGTGTATATTGAGAATATAAATTTGGTAGTAATTTACTAATCCCCAAAATGCTTGTAGCATGGTCACATTATTGAGCGTGAGCATACTTTTTATCCCAGTTGCTCAGGATGGATCCGGTTTCCATCCGTTTTTATCTATTATCTGGCCCAAGTATTTAATTTTTTGCAGAAAGAACTCGCATTTTTCTTTACTTAGCTTAAAGTCGTATTATCTTATCTTTTCGAAAACCCTTTCTACATGTTCTACATGTTGTTCATGTGATTCACTTTTTATTAGGATATCGTCTAAATAGGCAATAGCAAAATCACAATCTGCCAGCATTGTGTCCATTACTTGTTGAAATGTGGCAGGAGCCACTTTTACACCGAAGGGAAGCCGCTTAAATTTGAATAAGCCACAGTGTGTATTAACGTTTAGTAACTGTGAGCATTCTTCTACTTGGATTTGTAAGTATACCCCCAAGAGGTCTAATTTTGAGAAGAATTTCCCTCCATTCATCTTTGCAAACACTGCCTCAGGACTCAGCAATGGGTAGTTATGTGGGCTTAAGCAATCATTTAAACTTGTTGAAAAGTCTGCACAAACTCGTAGCTTATTATTTTTCTCTTTTACGTAGACCGTAGGTGCTGCCCACTTTGAGTGGTCCGTCTTCTCGATTATTCCTAGGCTTTCAAGTTCCTTATTTACCTGTTCTAGTGCCGCGAACGGTACATTACGTTTTGGCCTAAATACAGGTGTTGCACTTTGTTTTATTACAATTTTTGCCTTCGCTTTCGTGCAGCAGCCCAGTTCATCCAAGAAAACATCTGGGAATAAACGTTTTTTTTTTTTGTTTCAATCCCTCAGCCACATTTGAACCTTGACTGAACTGACTATATTCCCACACAAAACACTTATGGACATATCCCATAATTTGAACAGTTCCATCCACTCTGTGCCGATCAGATTTGCTGAATTTTTTAACACATACTTTTGCCATTTTCATTTAGTCACGAAATATCACATTACACACAGATTCTTTTACCCATAACACCGTGTGCTACTTTTGTAGATTAACTTAATCTTGGCTTACCGATATGTTTCCAAGTTTCTTCATTCACAATGGTAATATCCCTTCCAGTATCTAACTGCATTTTTACTTTTATATTTTCAATTTTCACATTTACGAATTTCCTCTTTGTCATATTACCATTTTCTTTCGACGACAGCTTGTTTACCCCTTTTTCTTTGTTCCAACGTTCTGTCATGTTCGTTTTACAGTGCTCTTTTATGTGTCCGATTTTTCCACAACAGAAACATTTCACATTCTTAAATGGGCAGTTTTTTCTCAGGTGTAGAACTTCACATGCAAAACATGGGTTTATTTACTGACTTCTATTCTGCCTTGTATTCCTGACTTGTATTCTCCGATGCACTTGTTTTACTTGGGAACAATCTTTATATTCAATTTTCTGTGTCGTGTTTTAGATTTACTATTTTTTTCACATTCTTCTGACATTTGTAAGGTAACAGCTTAGCAAGAATTCTTGTTCTTACTTCTGCGTCTTTTTCTGCAGTTAGTCCCTGAGTAAATATCAAGCACTTGAACATGTCTGGCGTTAACTCGTCCAGTTTGAACCTTTCACATTTTCTGTTGACTCTACCAGCATATGTAATGTAGTCCTCCTCATTGTTCTTTTCTAGGTTCAAGCATTTCCAGCATGTATTGAACGAGCTTTTCTCACTAAATATGTTTATTGTATTTTTAAAATCTATGTCAAAGTTTTTTTGGGAGTATGTAATTACTGTAACACTCATGTTCTCCTGCTGATAGTTTTCTTAGGATTAGATGCGTTTTCGTATCGTCGTCCCAATCTTTGCACTCTTTATTGAAGATCTGTTCGTATCTTTTATAGTATGCCTCAAAGGTAACTCCGTCTAGTTCATACTTAAATTCCGTTATTGAGTTTGCAACATAATCTGGCGAGAACACCTTTTCAGCATTTTCAGACGACTTACTATTCATCAATTGTAGCAATAATTGTTGTTGTCTCTGCAACTCGAGCAAACCGGCCAACAATTCTTCCATAATTTTACAATTTTGTATACCGTAAAATTCGTACAAAAACTTTTGTGAGTATCAAAACCTTGTGAGTTTGTTTAATTCTCGTGAGTTGTTAATTTCTTGTCGCTACTGTTGTAATCTAATGTCTGACTGTTATAATCGACTGTCCCAGTATAGCAGTATACATAGTTATACAAGTAAAGAAACACGACAATCTATGACCGACATCGCCAACTTCTGTCTCCACTCGACTTCCTACGTCACCGTCTTATAACCCTGGCACATACCAACTCGTCACATGGGAGAGGTGTTCCATTATTATTATTACCCCCATAACATAACCACACACGTGCTTTTCTTGTCCTTTTTTTTTCCTTCTCTCCAGACCTTTCCTCTCTCCTCTTTCTGACGAAAATCCATGCTCGAAATGTTATGCACCCACTCTTTTTCCTATCTCATACTGAGCGCCAATCTAATACATTCCCTGTGTATGTCCTTTTGACTTTTGTTGTTTTGTTATTTTTAATTTTAGATTTGCCTATATATATATATATATATCATCATCATCATCATCATTTAACGTCTGTTTTCTCCATGCAGGCATGGGTTAGACGGTTTGACTGGAAACTGGTAAGCTGGGGAGTTGCACCAGACTTCAGTCTATTTTGGGGCTTGGTTTCTACAGCTGGATGCCCTTCCTAACGCCAACCACTCCAGAGAGTGTATCACCGGCACATACATACATACATATATATATATATATACACGACGAGCTTCTTTCAGTTTCCATCTACCAAATCCACCCACAAGGCTTTGGTCGGCCCGAGGCAATAGTAGAAAACACTTGCCCAAGGTCTTCTATATATATATGCATACATACAAACTTTACTGTTTGTAGTGTTTGTAGCTCAGCAAATTTTCATGTAATGTGCAGAATGTACACACACACAGACACACACACACACATGATGAACATCTGAATAGTTTCCATCTAACAAATTCACTTAAGCCATATCTTCAATGTGATTGCACTTTTCAGGGTTTTTTTTTGTTGTACTGTTTCTTTTTTCTATTTTCAATCTAATAGGTGGTTAGATGGGTAATTAACTAATAACTGACAATTAACTAATAATTTGACAGTTCTGATCTTGTCTCAAGCATTATATTGCAATCTTAACTGAGGTACTTAATCTTTCAATTGGCTAATCTATTTAGCTGTAAATAAGTGCTGCAAGAAAGGAAGAACTCACTACTTTAAACAACAGAAGTAATCTAATGTTGGCCTGTATTGTCTAGCACAAGATTTATATTTTTTCTAATTTGAAGATGGATGAGTTTCCTCTTTTAGTTTAACTTATTCTTGGGATATATCATTTGAAGATAAAGTGTTCTCGTAATGCCTCTGCAACTCAGCAGTTGTGATTGGATGCACCAGACTGAAACATAGGATTAACTTGGTGTAGTTAATATGGTAATTGTTTCTCATTTGATACAGCAATGTTTGAAAGGCTCATTAGAAAGGCATGGATGCAACATAATGTAAATAGCCTTCCTAATAAATAACATCTGAAACATTTTGTTCATGTTAAGAATCTCTATTTCAGCATTTAGATACTCTCTTACTGGTTTTAGTCATTTGGCTGTGATCATACTGGAGCTCCAGTTTCATGAGTTTTTAGCAATCATATTGACCCCAGTTCTTATTTCAGTCTGCTACTTATATTATTCATCGTTGTTTGCTAAACTGTTTTGTTATGACATAAAAGAACATAGCATAAACACACATGCACACAGATATATCATCATCACCATCATTTAACATCCCTTTTTCAATGCTGGCATGAGTTGGATGGTTTGACAAGAACAGGCGAGCCAGAGGGCATTGCCAGATTCTATGTTTGCTTTAGCATGGTTTCTACAGCTTGATGCCCTTCCTTATTTCAACCACTTAACAGAGTGTACTGGGTGCTTTTTACGTGGCATCATCACTGGTGAGGTCACCAAGTACCTACAAGATAAGATCCCTCAACTGAACAAGGTACAGACTGAAGAAATTATGGTAGAGAGAGAGGAGTGGGTGTTTTGCTGAAGAGGTGAACACATAGTTTGCTCACCTGGAAAGTAAAGAGAGATAAAGAAAGAGATGTGAGGTCCAGTTACAATGTGAATATGAGACAGAATAGGATAGAAGAGTGGAAAAGGTGGATGTGTAGGTAAGTGCATTGAGTGAAAATAGTGTGACAGATGATTAGAGATAGGGAATAAGTTGGACACAGAGGATATTAGTGCAGCAGAGAGGGAAGTGAAGGAAATAGAGAAACGGAAGATTGATGGAAGAGTGTGTGTTAGAGTTGTGGGGGAAGGCTTAACAGAGACTCAATTCTGCTGAGATGGATGGGTCTTCTAAAGAATAGCATAACAACATTCATCTCAGTACCACATCATCTCCTCTGAGAGGCTCAACATCTTGAGGTCAGTCTTCACTACATTGTCCAACATCTTCCTAGATCTACCTCTTCCACATGTTCTTTCCATGTTCATGGAAAGAACATGGAAGTGATCGGCACTTCTTTATACAGCTGCCCTCATCCATTTGCATCACATGACCATATCAGCACAATCTTCTCTCCTGCACACCACATCTGATGTCTCCTATGCCCAATTTATATATATATATATATATATTTTCTATAATCAGTTTTGGCCAGAGGCTGTGGCCATGCTGGGGCACCACCATTAGTGCCAATGCTTGTTTATTTTAGACTCACTTCCAGATTCTATCTCCAGAAATGGTCCTGATGAAGTAGTGAATTAGACAGAGCTGCCCTTCTTTGCATTTCTTGTTATGATGTGGGTTCATTTAGTATGTTAGATAAAAGTTTATCCAATAGTTGTTTCAACACATCCATATCTACGCCTTGTAGATTTGAGGCCTTTTGAAAAGGTATTGAAAAGGTGTGGGCTTTTGAACCCTAAGCTGTTACAGTACTAAGTTCTTACTCTGGATGGACATGGTGGGATCTTTGATACTATGCAAGTTGCTGTGGTATTCATACAGCAATAACATCTCTTAGGGACATACTGTTTAAAAACAATATATATCAGAGGGAGATGATCATCCTAGCTAGTTGAGCATTATCAATGATGTGTACATACATATGCACACATATACATATGCACACATATGCACACATATACACATACACATATGCACACATATACACATACACAATAGGTTTCTGCACAATTTTCATCTACCAAATCTCAGATTAGCTCGAGGCTATGGTAGGTGACAAAGATGCTGCAAGATGGAATTGAACCTAAGCCCATGTTGATTGCAAAGCAAACTTCTTAACCAGATAATCAATCATTCCTGCATTTATAACTCCAACTGATCCATTCTCCTTATCTACTTTTAATTTATCTGTGCCATTTCATTACCATAGTCATTTTCATCAAGAGTGACATATTTTGTTTTATAAGTATCTTAGCTTGCTTCACAGATTAGCAGTAGATGTAACACTATGATGGTGGTAGGAGTGAGATTGACAGGAAAGACTGAAAATAAGAGAAAGAGAGAGAAAAGTTGGGGGTGAGAGTGAGAACAGTAGAAAGAAGAAGAAATAGAAATGAGCCTGGCAGTGGGAGCTAGAGGCTCATTGAAAGGAAAATGACGATGCTCTTTAAAAAAAGGTTTGCATTTACGAGCCTAGAGCTTAGAAAAGTAATAAGGAGGATACAGGAGGTAGTTGACAAAGCCAGCTTCTATATATGGCTAAAACGAGAAGACCCAACATGGCTCGAAAGTCTTAACACGCCGATGGAAAATAGCAGTGCGAGGTGAGGCTGGCCGGCTCTTAAGCAGCACTGCTGCTTGACATGTGGGCCAAGAAACGACCATGTTCATTATGCGCCTCCTCCCCGATAGTTCAATGGCTTGTAACACCAGACAACTATTCAGCTCTGGGTGCTGGTACTGAAGTTAAC
>JAOPUL010670060.1:0-10463 GCA_027564515.1 Octopus rubescens | reverse complement strand
TACTACTACTACTACTACTACTACTACTACTACTACTACTACTACTACTACTACTACTAGTAGTAGTAGTAGTAGTACTAATTATAATAATAATAATAACAACCCCGTCTAGCGCGGTTAAGTCTGTATTATGGGGCAAGGGGGTTCCTTTAGCCTTTTGTGGCAACCCTTCTAGAGACGGTATCTCAATGGAAACACCGGTGGTTGTGTGACCGCATCCCTACAATCCACATGATTGAAATTATCAAATACAAACGTATTGAACAACGGCGTAAATGAGGTTGGAACTGATAACAGTTTATATAAGCGTAGGTGTGAACACTCTGAGCCATCTAGTGATGGTGTCAGGAGAAAAATACTGGTGATTGCACAACTATGCTAACGGGACGGGAACTGTTAACTCTGAAGATGTCTCGCACGGTAGACAAAGTGTTTCTGATCACGCTCCGGCAGGTCGTCATCAAGACATTAATCAGGACCACAAACGAAGTCAAGGGAGCAAAAGGAAAAAAAATGAAAAGGGAAAAAGGAGTCAACAAGATTTTAATTGAATGCTGGCTGAGAAGTAAGCTAAATAAAAGAGGTTTCATAAAACCAATGTAGAGAACATGAACTGAAAAAGGAGTCTTCGAAGCTTCCGCCAAGGCAAGGGCAATCTGTATGAACGACTGAATTACAGGATTAGAAGTTCAAGAAACTAAGAGAAGGATAAAAAAGAACAGGAAGAGTGTGAAACAACAGTAGGAGAAAGTGGTAAGGATGGGGTGAGAGATGAAAAAAATGAAAAAGAAAGAAATCACTATATGCCTGTGATTGCTGAGAACGTAAATAATGAAGATGATCTAGCAGAATAAGTGACAGTAAATGCTGCACAAGACGTAAGTGATGAAGGGAAGGAGATTCTAGAAATGCTGCGTGTAAAATGGGTAATAGGAACAATGGAGTGCCATCGAATGTAAGATATATGGGCGAAGGAAAAGCAAGCAGAGCCACATGCAAATCAAACGGCGTTTTCAGCTTAATGAAAATATTAGTGCAACGAACCAGCTAATCATAGCCGCTGCTAACGATGTAGCTGACATAATAGGATGCAAGAGGGAAACTGTTTAAGAAATGAAAGGAAACGTAAAGAAAGAACGAACCTGGAGGAAGAGAATTCTAATCAACTTGGAAAAGACGCGGAAAGAACTGGGGCAATTGAATAGGATAATGAGAGAAGAGCTCAAGAAAGACGTAGTAATCAGAGAATTGAATGGACAGTACAGGTTGGAAGAGCGGGTAGAGCAAACAGTAAATGAAGAATTTTCACAAAGGGTGGCCGTGATAAAGACTAAATTGAAAAGATATGATGCGAGATGCAACGGTGTTCAACATAATAGATTGTTCGAATCAAATAGAAGGCATCTTTTGAGGAAATAGAAGGAAAGCAACACCAGGAACTGAGTTCGGATGCGGGAAAAAGTAAAATATTTTGGGGAGAACTTTAGAACAGGTCAATACGACATTGAATAAGTGTAGAATGGCTAACACAGTTGGAAACACAATTTGCAACTGTGCCAAGACAAAAGGACGTCAGTATTTAAATATATATATTCAGTAAGACTGTAGGTAAAGAATATAGCAAATTGGAAAGGACCTGGCCCGGATGGAATACAAGGCTATTGGCTGAAGAACTTTACACATGTGCATGGAAGTATCGCTGCACAACTGGATGAATGTCTGCAGCAGGAACACGTCTCTACCTGGATGACAATTGGACATGCAATATTCCTATACAACAATTTAAAAAACGTGCAGAAATGCGATGTCACTATAAAAGAACTGGGTACAGATATTTATCATAAATGCATTTCCATTTCTACACATATAAACACTACTCTTTCTTGATTATACACCAACAAATGTAATGCTAATACAGTTCACACACTGAAACATACAATGGTATATACATGAACAAGGCAATATCGAACACATGTGTTTAAACGACTTAAAAGAGAGAAATTATAATAATAGAAAAGGCAACACGTTTCATTTTAATGAGAGAGAATATATGATATGCTCGGTAATAAAACTATAAAAAGTACTAGAGGTGAATTTACGATCTGTGCGTCTCAGGCGATCACGATATGAAAAAAGACATAGCACACCTCCATAGACGGTGTTCGGTCAAAACGTTAACATTGAACAGACAGACACATCTCTTAATGTCATTGCCCAAACGAAAAACCAAACCAAAAGTGAGCGGTGAAAAGATGACGTCTACATTAAAATACTATATGATTTCTACATTGCCACACTATACTCGAAACTCACAGGGATAATAAAAGAAACATATGAAATATGGAGAAGAGGAAATACTGATGTGACGGAAAATATCACGGAAAATAATTTTCAGCGAAATATATCCTGCGAAAATGTAGTTCCCAAATCCGAAATAGACATACACTGAAGATATACCAGAACACCTAATAACTCAAAACAATGGGCTACACTCAAGTACAAATAGCACATCAGACGTTACATCTCCTAAACCGCATAAGATCCCACAACAGAAAGAATGAAACACAACAGAGGTAACAATGAATACAGCAAATAAAAGTCTAAACCAAAGTAAAATCTCTACACAGTTACCCAAACCAGAAATAAATAGTACAGCACAGAAAATCAACAACACGCATAGACAAACACATGTTGAAACACAAAACAACAATAAACATCATGACAGACCATATATAGTCAATAATGGCGAGAAGTTGACTGAAGAAATAATAAAAATAGAAGAAAACGTCATAAAGTCGATAAGTATGATTTGGTGTGAACGTCGCCCCAGACTAAAAAGAATAAACAGCTCGGTGAAAGGATAAATAGATACAACAGAGCCCTACAAGAAACAATGACAACATCAAAAGATACCCTGAGATATCAAAACACTAAACGACCTGATCTTCTCAGTAACTGTTAGGATATCCACGGAAACTGGACTTAACCGTCACGAAGATAAAGAAACCCGGAATATCCTAAACACCAAAATGAAAACAACGCATAATGAATACAATTTAAAAACAAGAAAGACTTATACTGAGTGTTTGAATTAGGGAAACATGGATCAAATAAAGAAAAATAAATAGTAGACCTATATATAAAAACAAAACAATATAACATAAAAATACAGAAGATACCAGGGCATAGAAGCAAAAACCCGCCGCATACAAAAGCACGAAAAACGTGAAGTCTTCTTCCAAGAAAACAGAGAATTTAAAATAAACACGAAAAGATTCTACAGAAAGTTAAACAAAAAAAAAACGCATATCAATAGATGACATGCCAACACTATCAAAGATTCAGTCATACTGGAAAGGGATATGGAAGAAGCAACAGCAACATAACAAAATGCTCAATGGATAAATAAGGAAAAGGAAAGGAAGAGCCAGAGTAGACATACAGTTATGGCCTATACTCACAAGCAAAGATATCAGGGATATACTGTGTACTATCAGTAACTAGAAAATGCCAGGGAAAGACAA
Source organism: Octopus rubescens (assembly GCA_027564515.1). NCBI lineage: Eukaryota > Metazoa > Mollusca > Cephalopoda > Octopoda > Octopodidae > Octopus > Octopus rubescens. The sequence goes on along the minus strand of JAOPUL010670060.1, from coordinate 6,939 downwards.
GGTCCCCAACTTCTGGCGGGAACGCCCCACCAGGACTCATACTCACATAGCTGCAGCATTTAATGTAATAATAAGCAAGCCAGAATCCACACCAAACATGTCTATCAACAACCTACAAAACAAACTCTCACATCAATCATCTATAACCGGCCTGTAATACACCTGGAAAACAGCAATGTTTTGGCAGAGCGAAAAACGGGGTGCCGGAGAGAGATGTATGACTGTAAAGTGCAGCTTCTCGTAGATCGAGCCATTATATAGGACTGTAAATGTGAAGGACAAACCACAACATGACTTTGCTTACCGGCAAGCATTTGACAGTGTTCCACACTCAAGGTTACTAGAATCTCTCCATACAAATAAGTAGCCCCAACACTACTAAGATATATGGACCATGCAATGGCAAATAGCAAACCCAGAATAACACTGAACAATGAATCACAAGTCATTAACACTTGTCCTATAGCCATAAGAAAAGGGATTTTCCAAGGTGATTCGCCGTCAACCCTGCTTTTCCACATTGCTCTGGCACCAATAACACACGTGTTGAATGAAACGACCAAGGCTTACATATACTATGGACAAACATTAAACCAGCTCCTATCCATAGATGACATTAAAATATTCACTAAAATACGACGTAAAAGAAATACCCTTCTAAATATTGTCCATAATTGCAACAAAGACATCGGGATGAGCGTGGGGTTGGACAAATGTGCCAAAGTGACATTGGGAAGAAGCAAATTAATCATCACTGAAAACACTGCACTCGACATAGACACAGAATTCAGAGAATTTGACCACATCCGCCAGTACAAATATCTAGGAATGTAGGAAATAGCTAAAGATAAGGTAATAGGGATGCACACGCTAGCCATACCGGTCAGAACCTACAGTTTCAAGATAATAAACATAAATTGAGAAATCAGAAAACTATTAAAAACATACCGAAGTCACCACCTCAAAGCAGACACAGACCGAACATATCTACCCCACTCAGAAGGAAGCCGCGGCCTTACCCGGATAGAGAACAACTATAAAATAACAAATCTGGACTAGAAAATTGTTTGGAAACAAAAAGTAGAAGGTTACTACATATAATAAAGCAACATGTAAAAAGGAAAACGCTTGTTTTCTAGACACAGGGAGACGATAAAATACAAAATAGAAACCAACTACACTGATAAACTGATCTCAGATGACGACATAGCAGAAATGGCTAAAGAAACAAAAAACAACATGAAAACGGAACTACAGAACATACAAAAGGAGAAATGGAGAGAAAAATCACTCCATGGCCAATACCCTGCAAGGCTCGACGGAAAGGAAGTGAGCCTACGTAAAAGCCATCAATGGCTCACAAGCTCTGAACTAAAAGCTGAAACGGAAGAACTGATTCTATATGAACATGAAAAATACCTGAGTACAAAAAGCAGAATAATGAAAACATGCCCTAACACCAAATGCCGAATGTGTAACCAGGCCAATGAGATAGTTGACCACATCATCTGTGGCTGCCCGGCTCTTGCCAAATCTGAATATATATACACAGGCATGACCGAGTAAGCAGTTATATCCACTTGACAATATGCCAACGCTACAACATACAAAACTCACAAGAAATGGTATAAATATATACCAAACAAGGTGGATGACAACGACCAGAACAAAATCATCTGGGATATGTCTGTTCAAAAAGACAATGAAATAAAAGCCAATCGCCCAGCTAAAATAATCAAGGATGATTGGAAACAAAACACGTGCTTACTGATAGACATTGCAGTGGTTTCTGACCAGAATATTGCGAAAAAACAAATGGAGAAATTGTCAACGTACAAAGACCTCGAATTTGAAGTATTCAAGATGTGGGGCATGAAAGTGAAAACAATATAAGTAATTCTTGCAGCACTGGGTATGATAAAAAAACATATGCCAAAAAATGTAGAAGCTATACGTGGACCTCCAACACTATACACCATCCAAAATATAGCCCTGCTGGGAACAGCCCACATCCTAGGCAAGATACTATCAATTCAATAATACAAACAAAACAATCCACAAACACAAGACACACTCTATACAGTAAATATCCAACAAATGAAATAACCAGCACAGCATGTACACTACAAGCTCGGTACCCAACAGAAGAACACGACTCGCAAAACACACACAACACACAAGACAAACACTAATACAACAAAATGTTGCAACCAAACCCCATAACAAAAACAAACTGACGCCATACAAGCCTTTGCACTCCCCCATCAACAACAAAATAAACAATTCTCACACACCCTAGCAACTGAAACTAACAAATGTTGAACGATAATGATAATAATAGTTGGAAGGCTCATGGACCCGATGGAGTTCAATTGTACTGGATCAAAAAGCTTACGAAATTACATGGAAGGATCGCAGAAATTTTATGCAGCACAAAGTCATGGACAACACTTGGACAGACAGCACTTTGCCTGAAGGATGCTTCAAAAGGTAATGCTGTATGCAATTTCTGGCCTATTTCTTGCCTTCCAATTGTTTGGAAGTTAAACACAGGGATCTTGTCAGAAAGCATGTACTCCTTCTTGGAAAATGAAAACATCCTTCCAGAAGAACAAAAAAGATTCAAGCGAAGTAGAGGCACGAATGATCAACTCTTAATTTATAAAGACATGCTCAGAGATTGAGGTAGGAGACATACCAACCTCTCAATGGAATGGATTGACTACCAAAACGCATAAGACCAACTATTTATTATTCAGGACGACTTGAACTTGATTGGACCGAACCAGGCGCATGTAGACCCATTGATCGAAACAATCTACTTGTTCAGTGAGGACATAAAAATGGAGCTCGGTATAAAGAAATGTTCAGTCCTAATAATTCAAAGAGGAATGGTGGTGAAAACCGAAGGGATATAACTGCCAGACGGAAGTGTCAAGATGAACATTGAAAAGAGTGGGTATATGTAGCTTGGCATCCTAGAGACTGGCATAATAAATAAAACATGAAATGAAGAGTTTACACAAGAAAGAGTACATGAGACGACTGTGTTTGATTCTCAAATCAAAGCTAACCGGAGAAACACGGTCACTGGCGTCAATATCTGAGTTGTATGAGTAGTACAATATGGAGCGGGCATACTTAAATGGACAAAGGAAGAGATAAATCAGACAGACCGAAAAACGGGGAAGTAAATGACAATGTATGGAGACTTACATCCTAAAAGTGACGTCCATAGGATATACTTACGACGAAAAGATTGAGGCAGAGGTGTGATAAGCTGCGAAGATTGCATAAGAAATGAAGTAAATAGTCTTGGGTGGTATATTCGGAACAGCATAGAACCATTACTCATGGGAGTTAAATTGGCTGGGATCGTAGAAAAAGAGTCGTGTACCAACAAAGAATAGTTTAAAAAAAAGGAAGTTGAAAAGATGACCAGAGTATGGAAGGAAAGAGTGATGCATGGATGGTTTCTAAGAGGAATAGACAAAGAGTCCAATGCTGGAAAGAACGACAAGCACGAAACATGGGCCTGGATGAGGAAGGGAGTTTTGAAGTAAGGAACAGAAGCTCTTATTTGTGCGGCCCAGGAACAAACATTTAGGACAAACTACGTAAAATTCCATGTTGACAAAATGATGGAATCACCACTCTGCAGATTCTCTGGTAAGGTTGGATAAACCACAAGCCATATTGTATGTGAATGTAGCTCTCTGACACAGCGGGATTAGTACAAGAGACGGCATGACAATGTTGCTCGAATTGTACATTGGTCTTTATGTGGGAAATACAACTTGGAATGAGCTGAACATCAGCCACCAACTGTAATGGAAAACAATAAGGTGAAATTACTATGGGACTTATGTACAATGTGACAAGAAGACCTGATTTGATCCTGATTGAGAAAGAAAGAAGAAATTGGTGGATTATTAACATCGTTGTCCCAGGAGATACCCACGTGGTAGGGAAAGAGAAGGACAAAGTGGGTAGGTACCAAGATTTGAAGCATGAGATAGCACGTTTGTGGCAACTGAAGAAAGTGAAGGTTATACCTGTTGTGATAGGGGCATTTCGAACATTGAGAAAACATTTTCAGAAGTGGATCAGCAAACTTCGACTCACTATCAAGACTGAGATGCTTCTGATAGCAGCACCACTTCAAACAGCCAGGATTTTGAGAAGGGGAATGTCAATGTAATTGGAATGAGAAAGATTATAGAACCCATGGTCATTAGTTATGACCCGCCCCTGTTCAAAAGATTTCGACATACGATCAGTCTGAGAAATGTGATGATAATAATAATTATGGTTTCAGATTTAGGCACTAGACCAGCCATTTCGGGAGACGCGATTATATCGACCCCAGTTTTAAACTGGTACTTATTTTAATCGACCCCGAAAGGATAAAAGCCAAAGTCGACCCCGGGGGATTTTGAACTCAGCACGTAGAGACGTATTAATTGCCGCTAAGCATTTTGCCCAGCGTGCAAAACGATTCTGCCAGCTCGCCGCCTTATATCATAGTAATACCCTACAATCTTGTTTTATTGCAAATAACGGCTTTACTTGGAGCTGCACACATACTGTGTAAAGTACTGTCTGTCTGAGGTCCTTTTTGTGACTGGACAGACAGTACAAACCCCTGGAACACACATATCTTCAATCAGCATCACAATATTGGATACTGTGCAACGTCTTCAATAATAGTGATACGTTTTTTAATGATAATAATAATCCTTTCTATACTAGGCACGAAGGCCTGAAATTTTTGGGGGGAGGGGAGTAGTCGATGTTATCGACCCCAGTTCGTTTGCTTCTAGCATATGTATAAGGCTAGGGATTTAAGTGAGGGGGATTAGTCGACACCATCAACTCCAGGACTTGGTGTTTTATTTGTTCATCTCAAAAGGACAAAAGGCAAAGTTGATGTTGGCGGGATTTTAACTCAATTTTCTTCAAAAAAATAATCTTTGCCTCTGATGAAAAAACAAATCATTTATAAATATAAATTGGATACCGTCTGATGACACCAGTTCCTCCTAGTCTTCTTAGCTCTGTTCTACCTGGTGAGTTACTTCTTTCCGTCTAAATCGTAACTTCTACATGGATTTCATGTTTTCGTTTGATTTGAAAGTATTATGAACATTTGAAATGTTTCATCGTTGCGCCACCTATACACTTCTTCCAACACCGAAACGGGGTATTACGTCACATGGATACAACGGATTTTGCCTGCGCCAGCAGTTGAACGCTGATCAATTAATACCTTGCTACTTTATTTTTACTACGAAATCAGTCAGACTGGATCTTTCTTGATTTAACTCTCAATATTATGGTCTTTGCGCCGAAACTTTTAAAGGGTTTTAACCTATTTCTGCATTGATAGAAGCTCTACTCCTATTCTCTCTTTATATATATATATATATACATACGTGTATATGTTTATATACATACAAGCATCATACATATGCACACATGCGCACACAAACCCACTCACACGCTCGCGCACGCACAAATATACGAATAGTTGAGCACATATCTATCTACATAGCTGTCTGTCTGTCTGTATGTGTATGTTATATGTGTATATACGCATATATCTATGAAAGGATATTGCGACCATCTCCAAACGTATGAAACTTAACAAAGGGACTGAAATATTATCAAAGATTTTTTATTTTTCTATAAATGATTTATCGATGTTAAAGGAAATATATTATATGAACGTTATATAAATGTTATTTATCTCTATATCTTGATATAAAATCAGGTCAGGATTTTATTTTATGTGCAACACAAACGAAAGGCCGAACCTAAAAGTATCAAAGATACAAGGGAAGTTTCATATTTTCAATATTTCAGTTTCGAAAGTCTGGAAGACGGGTGTTTAACGACAGTGTACTACTGCCTTATGTTATATGTGTTTGTGTGTATTCAGTGTTGTAGTTGTCATTGTTGTTGTTTAGACGCAGGTCAAACCATGATTAAAGGCGTTCCAGCTGTAACCATCCAGGCTTAGCTCTTTTTTTGTGTGGCAAATCTATGAGCATGCGAAAGTAGTGGCCTGGCAGACTCGTTAGGATATTGGATAGAATACATAGCTGTTGTAGTGTGGCTCTACCGGTAGTCTCCCTTTGCACACTAGAGGCGCATGCGCAGCGAGGAGACTAAGACACCGGTTCGAGGGAGAAGCGCGCGATCAAAACAGTTGCCGACAATCTCTGGACAGAGACAGACCGATTCTCTTCATCTCTTCTCCGCCCCATGTGCAGCTTTGACCCATGGGGTCGGATAGGCAACATGCGACCTTGTGCTTCCAGCATGCTTTCTACTTTGGTCTACACACGCCACTGCATTCTTCAACCAAAAGACATCAGCGATTTGTGATGGTTTTTCTTCATTCAACACTTTACATGTAATGGAAGGTTCGACAATAAAAACATTATTTAACAGAAACAAAATTGATTAACTCATTTAATCACAATCAACATTCAGTCATCATACCATTTTGTTCTTTCGTTAAACTGTATTTTTCTGACTCTCTGTGTTCTGGGTTCAAATCTCACGGGGATCAAATTTGGCCTTCGTTATTTCGGAGAGGATAAAAAGATAATTAGAATTCAGAGTGATGGATTGGTGGAACTGGTAGAACGTCAATCGGGACATCTTGCTGTATCTGGTTCTGGGTTCAAATACCGCTCCCCACCGAAAAACTGTGAAACTTCTGTGAGGTGTCGCGACAATCTGAAAATCGAATGGAAACATAGTTTCATTGGTTCGATCGGGAGATCAACTGCTATCACCATGTGTATCTGTTTATCATATAAGTATATGTTATAGGCAAGTGTCTTCTAATAAAGCCTCGGGTCAACCAATGCCTTTTGAGTGAATTTAGCAGATGGAAACTGTATGGAAGCTTGTCATATATATTTGTTT
>JAOPUL010669181.1:0-10466 GCA_027564515.1 Octopus rubescens | reverse complement strand
CTCCAGTCTATTTTTGGCTTGGTTTCTACAGCTGGATGCCCTTCCTAACGCCAACCACTCCAGAGAGTGTACCACCGCCACATACATACATATACGTGTTGTATAAATATCTGTCCTAATCCTACCCAATAGCAGGGATTTGCCTTCTATATTTTTTTCTATTATACATGTACTAGTTTGAACGATACAATGACTATAGCTAATTCTCATTTAGGCAGCTAACATCCTTGCATTTTACATTGCAAGAGTTTAGGTAGGAAGTCGACCTAACTACTAATTGTATCATATGTCATCAGACATCTTATTACCGGCATTTTATATATTTATGTGTGTGTCTATTTATCAACATGTTTTGACATCACCTGATGGTTTTATGCAAATACAAATGTGTCATTTGCTTCCAGTCCTCTGTGAGAAGAGGTCCAACAAAGGGCAAATATTACCTTACTTGGAAACAGACGAGGGTTGGCGACAGAAAGAGCATCCGACTGCAGGAACACTGCTTCTTCAAAATTTATTTGGTTCCATGGAAGCAGGGCTGTGTGATTAAGAAGTGCTGTTCCCAATGATGCCACTTTGAGTTCAGTTCCAATCTATGGAACTTTAAGCAAGTGTTTTCTTCTGTTATAAGCCCTGGGTTAACCAAAACCTTATGAGTGGATTTAAGCCAATTAAATACATACATTAACATACATACATACATACATGTATGAATGATTGTATGTATGTACGTATTTGTATTTTCTTGTCATGAGATTGTGTGATAGTTGTGAATTCTTCACGAGTAGAGAGTCTTGTATAGTTGTAATATTTATAGCTTGATATGAGTGGTGATGGGTTTTAGTGATGTAGAAAGAGACAAGGTTGTTATATCACCATTAGAGGATGTTTTAAGGTCTTAGTGGAAGTAATGCATGCTTGACATGAGGCATCATTATATTGTAGGTGTGCATTTGACTGAAAGAAAAAGACAACTTTAACCCTTCAGGATTCAGATTACTCCTGTTAAATGTAATGCTTTTTTTTATTCACATTGTTTTGAATTAATCATGCATTAACTCATAGCTTTGAGATTTTGATGTTGTGGTTTTGTATTTTTAGAAAGACATTGTAGGGTTGGTGTGAGAAACCAGATCTGGCTGGTTTGAATATTAAACAGGTAGAATATTTGGGTCAGTTACGGTTGGTTTAAATGTTGAAGGGTTAGATGAATGTCAATACTCACCTGAGGCCAAGAAAGACCATGGTAAAAGTAATATTTCATTTGATAGTTTTCAGGTAAACAGAGCAAATTGCAATGTTGCATATTCATGAGATCCTCTGGCTGAAGAATGGGGAAAATAAAAATTGGAAATAAGTATTGTACAGTTGTAAGACTTAATTATTAACAATGCTTTATAGACATTAAAAATAAAAAGTGATTAATATAATAAACAAATCCAAAGCATTAACACTTCTGCCTTTACATCATAACAGTTGTAACACAGACTTTTTGAGGCAACATGGAGTCTCTTTGAATTAGCAAGGGAACTTTTGCACAGCCACCTAACTTGTTGATTGTAAAAACCTAACAACTATTTCGTTAACTTTTTAAATATTACATCTATATACCATATATCCTAGTTGTCCTCAATGGGTCATAAATTAAATAAGTAAGGCTTCTTATGGCCAGGTTCCAACCTGGACCGCAGCAACTATGTCATCTGCTACACCTTTCAGTTCAACACCACTGCCTCAAGGTCCTGGATACATTCCAGGCCAGTGTCTGCAATCAAGTTGTCAATGTTTTCCTCTTTTTACATCACCGTGAATTGGGTTCCACAAGACTAATTTTGATGTTTCGAGTTCAGGGTGGTGCACGCAGTGACCAGATAGTCGCTGCCGTCTTTGCCTGATCTTCTCGCTAACTTTGAGAAGGTTTCCATAAAAGCATTTGTTTGTCATATATTGCTGCCATTTCACATTTAGCATCCTTGTGTAGCATCCATCCAACCCGTTTGATAATTTCTTTGTCAGTGTTCATGTTTCACTGCCATATAATAGCACTGATTCGACAGTTGCAATGAACATTGATTTGCCTGGGTAATTTGGAGATCCAGACATCCTTTAGTTTGTGACAGGCTGTCCATGCTTGTGCCTTCCTGATCTTGATGTCTGCTTCCGATCTGCTCACCCAATCAGCTAAGTACTTGAAGTCTTCAACAACATTCAGTTTGGAACCGCTCAAAGCAATCAGTTCAGCATCACTTGATTGGTTGAGAAACAATCTTTGCCGTTCAATAGTGAAACCAAGGTCTTCCTCACTGTTGTCTATAACCTGCCACACTGCATAATTCAATACAATTGCAAGCAAGTAAGGCTCCTGTTTCTATTTGATTATGAAAATCAACAGGTAGACAGTTATCTCACTTTAATGATGTATTGGACACTATTTTCAATTGTTAGAAATACTGATTAAATGCTTTGCTAGATTAGCTATTTATTATAGACCATCTCGAGCAAAGCTAACTGGGGTTAAATAGAAAAAACAAAAAAGGGAGAAAGAGAGCAGGAAATGTGCTGGTAAGTGAAAATAGACTGGACAGACCATTAAATGATGATGAACTCTCACACTGGTTTCAACATATTAGTGACCAGTTGTTTGAGCAACTGGACTGCCTAATTATTGAATTAGAATACTAAGTGGCTGAGTATTCCACAGTCATATGTATTGGGTTGACCCAAACTGGTGGTAAATACACCTGCCCAAGATGCCATGTAGTGGGATTGAACATGGGAGCTCATGGCTGTAAAGCTAACTTCTTAACCAGTCATACCTGTGTCTTAAAATAACTAGTTTTAATTAGCTCTCTCTCACCTGTTCATGAACTTTACCTAACCAACAAAAGATTCTACTTCAACCAACTTTTTAAAATCTGGTTACTATTGGCAACAGTTTCAGGGTGCCATTTCAATCCAATTCTGTGAAATACTTTGAATAAGGAAATAAGGAACAAATTAAATTTAAAAGAAAATGCAGCAAAAATATTTGGAAAATGTTGAGCTTAGGATCATAATGATCATCATCTAATATCCATGTTCCATGGTGGAATGGGTTGGATGGTTTGACAGGATCCAGTGTATCCAAAGATTGCATCATGCTTCAATGTCTACTTTGGCATGGTTTCTAGTGCTGAATAACTTTTCTAATGCCAACCATTTCACAGTGTATAGTGGGTTCTTACTGTTGTAGTAGCAGCACTAGTGAGATTGCCATGCAGCCTGCAAGACTAAGTGTGACTACAGTAGAGAGGGATGCAGCATAATGCTATGGGATAAGGGGTAGGGTTAGAGAGAAGAGGGCAGAATAAAACAGGTTTCTTACTGTATGCAGCTACTCACATTATATAAGAGAGGTTGAGAGGGGAGAGGGGCAAAATGGAACAAAAATAGTGGTGATGGGGTGCCAGGGTGAACCCTTAAGATTTGAGGTGAGTAAAAATAAGTGGGGACAGGAGAACAGGAAATATGGGAGGGTAGTGTAAGTGAGAGTGAGAGGAGTGATCAAGCTGTGAACAAGTGTTAAGGGATGATAAGTAGGGGAGGTAGGGAAGAGGGATGAGTAGGGGACAACTGTAGGGTTGGGCTGAGGGGAAAGTTGATCAATGATACAGGAGTTGGAAGGAGGAGATGACTGAAGGTTTATAATAGAAGAACAATGAAGTAACATCTGACCTGTGAGATATACATTTACTCTCACTGTGAACAGGACACAAAATGTGGGGAAGCCACTAAAGATTTACTGATCTCTTCACTGCATATTTTTACAGAGGGATTAAGTGTATGCTTGCTATGGATTAAGTGTATGCTTGCTACGGATATAAGTTAAATGATTTCATCTCCATGTTATCAAATTGCTAATAATAGATTGAGAGTACAATTCCTTCAGCAACACTTTTCTGTTAGGGCTTGTCCCTTAGCCTTTGATGTGTATAATCCTATTTATATGGCAATGATTCCTTTTCTGTTTGGGTGTTGTCCCCATAGCCTTTGGACTTCCAGATTCCTCTTGCATGGCAACAGTTACTATTTGACTACAGATTACTAATTACTGATTACTGCTAAATCCAGGTAATTTAGCAATGCAGTTTCTTCTGCAACACTCGCAGGTGCTTATTGTTCTAGGCCAGAACAGAGCTGGGAGTAGTATTAGTTAGAAGGTAACTCTGTTCTAGGGACTCAAGCTGGCATTGGATACAGTTTGAAGCCATACCCAGGGCATGTGTAGAGAGAATTCTTCTCAATGAAGAAAAAGCTTCAAAATTACCTTGATGGTAATACACCATGCTTTTGATAAGGGTAAACAACATCTCATGGCATAAACACAAGACCAAAGAAGAGATTTATGGACACATTCCACCCGTCTTTAGTATTACTGCTCAATAGAGAGTGGGCCAGATATATTTGGAGATTTGTACACTCTAACAAAGGACGAAAAGCATTCCACTAAACTGATGTTATTGGCAGAGACAAACATGAAACAGAAGTGTACATAACATACAATCAAAACTAATAAAGAGCAGAGACTACTGGTGCTGCATTGTGAGATGTATCTTGCTTATGATTGCATGATTTCATGTATGTATTTCTTCAGAGCAACGCTCGAAACAGTATCAACAATCCAGTATTTTAAACACAGTTGACTTAGAACAGGTAAAAATGTGCAGTTGGTCAAGGTAGACAACTCTGTTCCCATTTGTATGATTTAAAAAAGAAAAAAGGCTTTACAACTGCTACTTAATGGATTAGTTGGAGATCTAGCAGTGAAAGAAAAAAAAAACCCCAAAAAACATTCATGCTATAATAAAAATAATAGAAATGAAGAATTAATATTAGCAACAACCAACAAGGAAACTTATCCATAGTTGCTCAACCAGTAAAAATAGCAGCTAATTTTTAAAATTTCCTTCACATCACATCAAAGTGCCTTCATAAAGAGGACAGCTAGGATAATGTATTCTGAGATATATGTTGTAAGAAAAGAAAGGCTGGTCATAGATGGAACATCGTCGATACCAAGCTGCTTGAAGGAGCAGCTAAATCACCCTCAAATTACACCTAATGTGCTTTATAAAAGGCAAGGGATATATTGGATATTGCAGATGGAAATATATTGTATCTGAATAAAAGATAGGATCTCTTGGAATCCTTTGATCATAGATCTGGTCTGGGGTTAAACAATTAATATGACAATATTCAGAGAGAAAAAAAAAAAAGGCTGAATATTGGATTATTCTTTCCTGACTTTGTTACCACAAATGTTTTTTTACAGGTTTAGGTTTGAAGCGTCAACATTACTAATTTACGTTCTCAAAAACACATTTCTGAAAAATTTCCTAAAGAAATTTATTTACATTTTCTTTTTCAGAAAGTAACATAGAAATACAGCATCACCAAACTACAATAGTAATGCTTCCACTTTCTCTTTCTGTGTGTGTGTGTGTCTCTGAGGAAACAAGTGTCAAAAAAATGAGGTGAGTTGTGTGTTCTGCTACCAAAAGGTAACTTAATCATTAATTAAAGTACCAGTGTAAGGAGTTGAGTTGATATGATTTTAAAATATTTTCCCCTTGGCTCTAATAACATAATCAAGAAAGAAGAATTATATTGATGCAAATTCTTATTATTTTTAAATGAATAAAAACAAGGTTAACCATAACATTTTGGTCAACTTTAATTATTAGAATCACCTCCAAACTCTCACTAACAGACTTTTCAGAATATCATTACCTCATGGAAAGAAGGAAAAAAGCAAGAAATTGGGTGATTCTTTACTTCTGTAAAAAAAGTTTTTGTTAAAAAAAAATAAAGATGTAATTTTTGACATTTTCGTCGTTTGCACCCCCTGGTTTTGTGTCTTTTCTGGCAATTTTTTACTATTACACTGATCCAAGGAGATTAGCGTAATTTTAACTTTTACTTGTTTCAGTCATTTGACTGTGACCATGCTGGAGCAGCACCTTGAAGGGTTTAATTGAACAAATTGACTCTAGTACTTCTTGCTTTATTTTAAAGTCTGGTACTTATTCTATTAATCTCTTTTTGTCAAACTGTTAAGTTATGGGGATGCAAACAAATGATCACCGGTTGTCAAGTTATGGAGGGGGGGAACATAAACTTCCACACAGTTTTTGTCTAGTAAATTCACTGAGACTGGTTGCAAAGGGAGCTTTATAACCACATTTCAGTGTTGAAAAGCACTGGGGGGAGGAGAGAGAGAGAGAGAGAGAGAGAGAAAGAGAGAGAGAGAGAGAGAAAGTCCTCTCCAGGCGGTGCCCTGAGATAAAGGGAGTCAAATGATTAGAACCAGTAGACAATTTAAAAAAAATACACCTTTTAGGTTTGATGTACACCCCCCCCAAAAAAAACTGTTTGCGAGATTCTTGATGTGAACTCGTGTTATTGATTAACTAAATAATTAATTAATCGATCAGTTGGTTAAATATTTAACCTAATGATGAATAATAAAAAAAGAAATGAAGTTGAACAATTTGTGTGTTTATTATTGGCATAATGATCCTTCCGAGATAAAAATATAAATTAATTAAATGATTCAATTAGAAACTAACAATGCTAATAAAAACAAGTTATATCATTTTCTACAAGTTAGTGATCTTTCCTTCCTTAAGACAGGCAAGAAAATTACAGTAGGTCTTAACTGCTGTTTCTCGCAAGCCAAAATGCCATTTATAAGCGCCCCCCCCTCGTTTTCTGATGTAATTCCTTATTTCATTTAATGAGATGTTTAAAGGATTATTAAAATATCTCTCTCCCTATATCTGTATCTTTTATCATTGGACTGCGGCCATGCTAGAGCACCGTCTTGAAGGGTTTAGTCGAACAAATTAACCCCAGTACTCATTTTTAAAGTCTGGTACTTCAAAAAAACAAAAAAAAAAGCGAAATGATTTTTTTTTCCTTTCTAACGAGAAACAAATTAAACATATCGTTTCGAGTCTTTTCGACTTTACATCGTTTTTATTTAAAGAAATTACTGGGAAAACCGAAACTCCACTTCTGTCGAATTATCTGACTCTAAGTCGTCGGTCTCAACGAGAATAATTAAAAGCATCAAAAAATTAAAAACAAAACAATACTAAATGGATAATCAAATAACATGCGTGTGAGACTATGATATAAGCTAATACATTTGTTTATTCGTGCTAAGTGGCACCTTTGAACTAATTACCGACGTAAGTTGAGGTATGTCTATATAACAAGATTATTTCTACATGGCGGCGAAGTAAAGAATTCTTTTCTTCTTTCTACAAACAACCACTTAAAGAGAAGTAAAGATAATCACCCTCACAGTTAAACATCGTATGTTGCTGCTATTTCTAGCAAACCGAACAACCATTTTAAAGTTCCCCTTGTTTTCTGCCTGTTCGATTCCTTTTCTTTATAATTTACAAAGAAAACATTTAACGATCATTAACCTGCTCTCCTCCCCCGCCTCTCTCTAGAATATTACATAAGGACCCAGGGAGAATTGAGCATGCTGAAGTAAAGAAAAAAATGTTTCTTTTTCTTTCCCAAACAAGAAACAACTTAAAGAGAAATAAAGACATGACACTCACAGTTGCACATCGAATATTCATGTTGAATGTTATGTTAGAATAATAAATAAATATTTCAATATATAATTATAAGAGAAATCAAAAGTCCTTTTGGTGTGGAATTAAAATTGCCGACAAGAAGCAGACTCAGGACAGGAAGTTAAAGAAATGCTGCACATGCTCAGTGCCTGAATACTATTTCCGGAACCGGAAATAGATATCACTTGCCCAGCAGAAAGTAAGGTGTCGGACTATAAACATTGTCGACTTCTACTTTCCGTTTCACGAAATCCTTTGACATAAGCAGCTTTGGTCATTTACAGTATGTAATATTATTTATATGTTATCATCGTCGTCTTTTCTTCCATTTTATAATTTACAATAACCAGACACACACACATTACGGAACAGAGAAATCATCTAACAACACGTTTTCTCCGAAGAACGAATCCGAACCGTGATATTACAAACCAGCGATCTGTATTATTTAATTTTTAAAAGAGTGAATATTTGCATGAACATTTTTATTTAGCATTCTGATATACATGTTATTTTTAATTTTGTAAGTACTCTATCCCGTCGAGGTCAGATTTGCTTTTCAGCTCGCCAGGAACGATAAAATAAAATACCAGTCACCTACTGAGATCGATGGTTTGAACTAACCCCCTCTCATTAAGATTGCTGGTCTTGTGCCTAAATTACATAAAATTTTGTAATTACTGTCTTGCTCAAGTAGATAAACTTATTAAAATTCGATCCAGCTGTGATCATTCCGACTTATTGTTACGCCTTCTCGCCATAACGGGCATTTCCATAGAGTTAGAAATAATCTTGTGTTGTTTTTTCATTACAATCATTTCTTCGGTTTTGGATGATTTTAAGCATCGTAGATGTCTACGAAGCCGAAGGAACAAAGATGGAAGTTGCGAAATCTCCACCCTTTTTCTCTGTAAAATTTTGCCTTTAAGTTTTTTCGAAACATTTTCCCAATCTTTCTTCTAAATTTTACACGTTTCAGTCATTGGACTGCGGCCATGCTGGAGCACTGCCTTCAAAGGTTTTAGTCGAATGAATCGACCCTAGTACTTGTATTTTTTAAAACCTGGTGCTTATTCTATCGGCCACTTAAGCTGAACCGCTAAATCATAGTGATGTAAGCAAACCATCACCGGTTGCCAAGCAGAAGTGGAGTACAAACACTAAGACACACATTCATCAATATTTACACACACACACGCATATGTATATATACGACGGGCTTTCAGTTTCCGTCTACCAAATCCACTCACAAAGCTTTGGTTCCTTCGGTGCCTTAGTAGAAGACACTTGCCCACGGTACCATACAGTGGGACTGAACCCGGAGCCACCTGGTTGGGAAGCAAACTTCTTATCACACAGCTACTCATACATACATTTTTTACACACAGACATATGCATGTATGTATTGCGCATTCGTAATCTGTGCAGCTTAAAATGTACAGATCCATGCACTAGATAATATCCAACTCTATTAGATTAATATCTATTCTACTGGAATGCCAACATAATAATCTAATTCCCATTACCTCCACAAAGCTTTATACTTATTCATGACTTATTCAGTAGTTTGTTTCATTATATTTTACTTATATTTCTAGATTGAAATCAATAATCTATTACGGCCTGTATTAAAGAAAGAGATGAATGTTTCGTTGTAATACAAACGTATTATTCCTAGAAATATCAGGGGAGGTTAATCAGACCAAAACCATTTTCAAAACTGCTGGAAACAGACTAGGAATTTAGACATTTTTTCTTCAGTCAAGCTTTATGTAAATAAAATTGGCTTAATTGTTAATTAGAAGGCTTAAGTAGAGCAAGACTGAGCCAGAATCCTTGTGGTTGGGAAATAGTTTTGTGTAATTCAGCCAAATGACTTTGTTAAAGTGTGTTTGTGTCCACATATGATTCAACCTATTTACATAAAACCCAGTTATGGATTAAGTCTAGTGATATTATAAATGTCTTATAAGGCGGCCAACTGGCAGGAGTGTTAGCACGCCAGACAATGTTTAGTGGCATTTCTTCCGTCTTTATGAACTGAGTTCAGATTCCGCTGAGTTTGACTTTACCTTTCATTCTTTCAGGGTCGATAAAATACATACCAGTTGATTACTGTGGGTCAATGTAATTGACTTACCCCCTTCCCCGAAATTGCTGGCCTTGTGCCAAAATTTGAAATCGATATTATAAATGTCTTAAATTTCATACCAACGAAGTCACTCTAATAACTTTACTCATGAAGTATGCCATGGGTGGATTTGAACTCAGCATAAGAGTTGGAACTAATACAGCAATGCATCCAGTCTGATCTTATATTTCTTCCAATCTACCGTTCTAGACTGGAACATTTTCATCTACCTGGAAAGGATGAAAGGCAAAGTTGATCTCTGCAGGATTTGAACTCAGAACATAGAGGGTCAAAACAAATACTGCAAGCATTCTAATTGTATTGAAATTTAGATATTTTTTATAGATGGTATAGGTGCAGGTATGGCTGTGTGGTTAAGAAGCTTGCTACCCAACTGCATGGTTTCAGGTTCAGTCTCACTGCATGGCATCTTAGGCAAGTGTCTTCTACTATAGCCCAAGGTTAACCAAAGCCTTATGAGTGGATTTAGTAGATGGAAACTAAAAAAAAGCCTGTCATATATATGTATGTACACACACACACACACACATGTATATCCAACCCATGCCAGCATAGAAAACAGACGTTAAAGGATGATATATATAAAACAGACGCTAAAGGATGATATATATATATATATATATATCATCATCATCATCATCATCATCCTTTAACGTCCGTTTTTCCATGCAGGCATGGGT
>JAOPUL010669098.1:0-10467 GCA_027564515.1 Octopus rubescens | reverse complement strand
GAGCTATGAGGGCCATTAAGTCCTCATTGGCTTTCCTCAGTAGCACGAAATTTGGTATTTCTTCTTGTGACTTTTCCTCTATGAACATATATGAGAATATATGAGGTTCCCAACGACCATCCGTATGAATTAGAGCTACTAAGACTAGTTATATTATTTACACACATTTCTCTGCGTATATAACAATTCATGATGTTTAAAGTCAAAAACACAAAACAATCAGGAACATGTGATTGATATAAGTACACGGCAAATAACGGTGTAACTGAATGATAAT
Organism: Octopus rubescens; assembly: GCA_027564515.1. Lineage (NCBI taxonomy): Eukaryota > Metazoa > Mollusca > Cephalopoda > Octopoda > Octopodidae > Octopus > Octopus rubescens. Next base: position 10,190 of record JAOPUL010669098.1, on the reverse strand, counting down.
TTACATGCATGAATATTTAATCGCCAACTTGATAATACAGAACCAGTTACTTCGACAAAACAATACCTAAATGTGTACGAAGTGGTATCAAACAGTTTCCGGACTAGATATGTTTAATAAAATATAATTTATTTACCTAAATTAAAAAAAATCATAACCTTCGAGATAGTCACCTTGCGCATCAATACAACTGTCCGAGAGTTCCTGCCTATTTTTGAATCCTGGCAGGAAGTCGTTTTCTTTAAGCGAGTCGACAACCATCTGCAATTCTCTCTGTATCTCGACAACGGTATTACAACGTCGACTGTTGAGCTGCATTTTCATCTTTGGGAAGTGTTGGAAATCCGCATGTCCTCAATCTGGCGAATAGGGCAGTTGCGGAAACGATACCATGTTGTTTTGGGATAGGAACTCCCGAAATGTATTGTCGTCTGAAGAATCCAATACATCGTGGTCCAAAGAACAGGTCACTTTCGCCGAATGTTCTTTTCTCTAGCGCCTCAAAACATCGCAATAAAACTATCGATACACGGTCCAGTCCTCGATGCACAATACCACGGATGTCGAAAAAAAAAACGATTAGCGTGCATTGATTGAGTGGTCTTGTAGATGAAGACCTCTCCCATTGCAGCGACTTTTCCTTCGTCTCAGGGTCAAGCCTGTAGACCAAACTCTCGTCACATGTGATGATCCTCGACATGACGGATGGGGCATCAGTAGCACGCTGAATGAGATCTTGACAGACTATAAAGCGACGTTAATTCCTGTCCATGAGAAAATCCTAAACTACAGCATACACGTGATCACAAAAACTCAAATTTCACGACTCGCGAACTAAACAGAGATATCACACGGCATACAGCATCATGAAGGTCAATGCTATCTCTCACCGCGGATGCAACAGTATGCTGCCATCTGTTGACGAGCTAGATATTTACTCCGAGAAACGTTTGAAGCCCCCTCCTGTATATGCGCGCGAATGTATATTTTTGTGTGTGCGTTTGTGTGTGTGTGGGGGGGGTATGTAAGTGTATGTTTCTGAATGCTTGTGTAAGAATACGACGATGGAGAGAAAGTGAGAGAGAGAGGGGGGACGCATTGAGAGTGGGATGGGAAGCAAGATACATATCCTTCACAATTTATTTATCTCTGTGATGGAAAATATGTATGAGATATCAGGCAATACGTTTGCTTTTTTTTTGTAATAGTAAAATGTTTATGAAATTCTCGCGATTTTTTAATGTGCTTGATTGATGAGCAGAATTATTATCATTGACATGGCATCCAGCTCTACATTTACCATTTACGTATGTACATTCGTGTATATAGAAGTGTTTAAGCGATTTGAAATATACCCAATTCATAAATGTGTATCTCTCTCTCTCTCTCTCTCTCTCTCTCTATATATATATATATATATATATAGAGAGAGAGAGAGAGAGAGAGAGAGTTAATTTTTAATGCATATGTACAAAATGTGATGTTGCATGGTAGCAAGATGTCGGCTTTGAGCACTGAGGATTTGTGAAGACCAAAATAAAATGAAGCATACTTCATTGGATGCGTAATATTAGTATGCACAAGAGGGAAAATGGATATAAGAGCAAGCAGATACCACGTGCAAAAGAGAAGGCTCTGCTGGTATGGACATGGGAAGCATATTTAAAATGACAGCTGTGAAAACGAAGTGTTATATATTTGAGGTAAATACAACACGTGGAAGAGGGAGACCAAGCAAAGCTTGGTATGAAGTCTTGAAGACTGACCTCAAAATTATTGCATCACATGCAGGAGATGAGAAAGAATCATATTAATTGGTGACGCATGTTGCTCGAGAAGATTCAACCACAGAAGATCTATTTAGCAGAGTGACTGGACACATGTTCATCCTTTTAGTATTCATTTTCCTATCAGCCTTTTTTCTCTGTCTTTCAAACCTCTATTATTCTACTATCTCTGTCTCTATCTTGACATCATCTCATCTCCCTATCTCCCAGTTTCCTGACACTCTTATCCATTGATGGGAATGGGACCCCTATCACCATCCTCGTGCCCTTGACCTCTCCTGCCCTTGACGTATCCTGCCCTTGACTTGCATCACTCATTTTCTTGTCACTTTTATACACCCATTGGTATGAAATCCCTCTACTTCCTATCCCTCCCACCTTCTACTGTCCTCACCATTTGTCTTCTCCTGTCCTTAAGAAACTCCACCACGTTGGACTTAATGTGTCAAATAAACTTTACTCTAAGCTTCCTCGTTCTAAATTACTGCCGGACATCTCCTCATTCACACTACCCACCAGTATACTATTGCTTCTTTCTACCCACACATCCTTGTTCTCCCTGTGACCTCACACTATCTCCTAGGTGACATTGCCACTATTATCACTCTATCTTTTGGCTCACAGCACGTTGATTGTACATACTTATTTCAGAATACTGAGTTCCCTTATCATTGTCATTCATGACTATGTTTCTTATCCTTTTCTGCCTCTCACTCTCTAATGACAATATGGAAAGTTAATATAAAATGAAGATAATAATGATGATGATGCTGAAGAACATGGCATATGACACACACACACACACACACACACACAAACACAAACACATATATATATATCGGCATTGGCACCAGACCAATGTATATATATATATATATAAATGGTGTGAAATTGTTACAATTCTTTTGACATTAACTGAAGAGGCTGTGGCAACACGCAGTGAGTGTGTGTTATTTGTTCATTCTGTTTGTTTCTTTATATCAATTATTAATATATATATATATATCTGAGATTACGACCAGGCCTTGCACAAGATCAAGATGCCTAGAGTAGAGCCATTAGGTAAAACCCGTCCAACCCATGCTAGCATGGAAACAGATGTTAAACGAGGAAGAAGAAGAAAAATGAATATATATATATCTTTATTAAATCCGTTAATCCGATCAAGGAATGACCATTGGTATCGCATCTCTATGAATGTCTCTTTAGATTCCAAGTTATATGTAACAGATCTCTGCAAATAAATATTTCTTAACTGATTTTGAGACTAAACTTCGAGACTAAAAGGTAAACAAAAGGGAGTAACCTCCCTTTACCCGATCAAAGGGAATTAAACTGTTATCTGGCTTCCCTTGTACCGATTTCATTATCCAGTGTCTAACCAGTTACCAATTGTGTACTTTCTAAAATGTGGACAGCCTTCGCATAATTCTTTACGGGTACTAAGAAAAGTTCTGGGAACCAGTGAGTTTTTTAAGATCCTGTTTCTTTCAGCTAAGCATAAGTTACATCATCCACTTCTGTTAACATATCCTCCAGTTTGTTCCAAGATCTTCCAATGTACTGTAAATGGTGTACAACTGTCTTTCAATCGCCATACATGTGTGGCCAGGGATTTTATATTTCGTCTCTCTGGTATCCTAAATGAGGATCTTTGGTTATACAAGCATCACTTAAAAGGTGTTCCAGCCGAGTCAACGTACTTAAGTATGTGTGGGTTGGTTCTTGTTACGTAAGTCCTGGGGTTGATATTGCCATTGTTATTACCGCTAAAGGAGTCATCATTGGGGCTGTTTGTTCTGTTGTATATGTCTGCGGGTATAGTTGCCATGGTGGTGTTGGTGCTAGCAGTATAAGCAGATATGTTGTTGTTGGTGTTGGCGTTAGTATTGGGTGCAGTATGAGGGGGATCACCAGCGATAACTTTGGCCTCATAAACAATGCCCTTGGCCTCACAGCAGCCTCCTACTGGGTATATACGTGGTTCCAAAAATATACAAAAATAAACAAAAGACAGAGACAGGTGAAAGAACAACTAACAGGGTGTATTAGTTTGATGCAGAGGAAAACTGGAAGAAGTCTTTGACACTTCTATAGAAAGGAATGAGAAGAGGAGAAAAATGGAGAGGAAAAAAAAGATGTGTCTGAATTAGCAGTTGCACTTGTTGGATATATCATCATCATCATCATCCTATTTTAACGTCTGTTTTCCATGCTGGCATGGGTTGAACAGATCATCACAATCCAAATAATTTCTTGTTGGGATTCAGTCTCACTGATAGGTCGTTGTACATGCCATTTGGCTGACCAAGCCTCGTGAGTGGATTTGGTAGATGGAAACTGAAAGAAGCCTGTCATCATCATCATCCTCCTTTAACGTCCATTTTCCATGCTGGCCTGGGTTGGACAGTTTGACCGGAGCTGGCAAGCCGGAGGGTTATACTAGGTTCCAGTCTGATTTGGCTTGATTTATGCAGCTGGATGCCTTTCCTGACGCCAACCACTTTAATCATTCAGTTGTATGACCATTGTTCCATGGGAGCATGGGCTAGACAAATATATTTCTGAGGCAGTGTTTCACAACTGGATGCTCTTCCTAATGCTAATGGTTACCTGTTTTTCGAGTAAGGGTTCTCTTGTTTCTCAAGGAACCAGACATGTTATTACGGGGAAAAGTGCTAACAACAACACTGTTTGAACACCATAACTTTCAAATAAGCGAGCATAGATGTAAACAGACACACACTCACATGCATTATATATATATATAAGGCGAGCTGGCAGAATCGTTAGCATGCCAGGCAAAATGCTTAGCGGCATTTAGTCCGTCTCTACGTTCTGAGTTGAAACTCCGCCGGGGTCAACTTTGCCTTTCATCCTTCCGGGGTCGATAAAATAAGTACCAGTTTAACACTGGGTCGATGTAATCGACTAATCCCCTCCCCCAAAATGGCTGGTCTTGTGCCTAAATCAGAAACCATTATTGTGTGGAGGTTGCGCATGTGTGTTCGCCACTACCTCTATGAAGTATCGTATGAAGCTGAGGTTGTCGTAGATCGTATATGTTTGAGCTTTCCTGCCCAAACCATCGAAAACAAGCGCCAACATCCTTGTTAATACCTCGACCAAAATCTCAAACCCTGTATACAGCAGGGTTATGGACGGGAAACTATCTATAACATCTCTCTTGTTGGCGTCGTTCCTCAGCAACGTTAACTGGCCCCGACTCATTGAACAAAGAATTCCCTTGTTCTGGTGCCAGTTGCAGAAGACGTCAATCAAGAAGTCAACAGACAACTCTGGAGTATATCATAAAATTCATAGGGTAGACCATTTAAACCGAGTGATGTGCCTTGGTGCAGCTCGGCACTACCACCCGTATGTCACTTGCTGTTATTGCCTTTTACAGTGCCTAACATCTTGCATCTAATAATGGTTTCAAATTTTGGCACAGAACCAGCAATTGTTTTTGGGGGGGGAGAGAAGTCGATTATATCGACCCTAGTACTTGACTGGTACTTATTTTATCGACCCCGAAGGGATGAAAGGCAAATTCGACCACGGTGAGATTTGAACGTAGAGACGAACGAAATGCCGCTAAGCATGTTGTCCGGCGTACTAACGATTCTCCCAACTCGCCGCCTGGCTTCATCTTGCATCTAATAATAGTAAGAAATATCTGCAAGCATTACAGCTGTGGATTTTACTTTCGTCATTGACGAAACTCTCTGCCAAAATATTTACTGCGATCTTTATTTCCAAAATACATAGATTAGACGATTATTAATTTCAGATAGTTTCTCTAGCAACAGCTATAAATATCATCTATGTTGCCTATGTAATTATAGTTCGCTACTGGCCTTACGATTGTAGTTATAGTGTCTACCACTGGCCTTACAGATGGACATAGTGAGAACTATAAACCTTGAAAATGTAGTGTCTATCACTCGCCTTACGCGTGGAGATAGTCGTACCAGCTTAACAAGTGTCGATAGTATGCATCACTGGTATTACAGATCTAGACAGTGTGTACCATTCACCTTACACATGGAGAAAATATTTACTTCGAGATGTAGATAGTGTCTACGACTGTTCTTAGGTCTGGAAATAGTGTGTACCATTGGCCTTAGAGATATAGATAGTGTGTACCACAAGCTTTATACATATATATAGTATGTAGCGCTGGCCGTAAAGACAGAGACAGGGTGTACCATTTGCCTTACATATATAGATAGTGTGTAGCGTTGGCCTTGCATATGGAGATAAAATGTAACACTGGCCTTACAGATACATTACGTACTATTAGTATTACAGATATAAATAGTGTGTAACACTGTCCCGTACAGATAGAGGTAATGTGTTTCATTGGTTTTATTGATGGAGGAAGTGTGTACCACTGATCTTACAGAAATATTGTGTACCTTTGGCTTTACAAACATTGATGGTGTATACCACTGGCTTTACTGATGAAGATTTTGTGTACCACTAGCCTTGCGTCTATTTTAGCTAGTGGTTACCGCTGGCCTTACAGCTGTATATAGTGTTTACTGCTGACCTTATACATGTACTTAGTGTGTAGCACTGGCCTTATAGACGGAGATAATGTGTACCACTAGCCTTACAGTTATTCATAGTATATACCATAGACCTTATAAATAGAAATAGTGTACAATAGCCTTACGGGCGGAGATAGTGTGTACGCCTGACCATGTTACACCGTTATGTGTACCAGTGGCTTACAGATCTAGGTAATATGTACCATTTGCCTTATAGGTGGAAATAGTGTCTCCCACTCTCCTGGTAGATATAGATAGTGTGTACCATTGGTCTTAAAGATACAGTGTCCACTCCTGGCTTTATAGATATACACGGTGTGTACCACTGGCGTTAAAGATGTAGGTAGTGTGTACCTTTAGCCTTATAAGGACAGATAGCTTATACTACTGGCCTTACAGATGTAGATGTGTACCATCGGACTTGAATATGTAGATATTATGTACCACTGACCTTACAGGTGGAAAATTGTGTACCACTAGCCTTAGAGTTGTAGATAGTATGTATCACTGGCCGAGTAGATGCAGTTAGTGTATACCACTGGCCTTACAGATGGAGATAGAATTACTACTGGTCATGTGTACCAATGGCATTACAGTTCTAGGTAATATGTACCACTTGCCTTATATGTGGCGGTAGTGTCATCCACTGATCTGCTAGATATAGATAGTATGTACCACTGACCTTGCCGATATAGATAGTGTATATCACTGGCCTTGCAGAAATAGGTAATGCATACCATTTGCCTTATAGCTGGAGATAGTATTACTACTCGCCTTACAGATGTAGATAGCGTGTAGCATTTGTTTTAGATATGCTAACAATATGTTCCCTAACCTTAAAGATGAAGATAGTGTGGATATGCTAACAATATGTTCCCTAGCCTAAAAGATGAAGATAGTGTGTACTACTGGCCTTACAGAAGTAGATAATCTGTACTATTGTCCTTAATGATGTGATATTATCTGTTACTGGCCTTACTGCAGCAGTTAGTTGGAGTCGGTTCTTTTTCTGAATGTGATCCAAAATGTTTCAGTGTGTAACAACTGCTGCAGTAGCCCAAACATATCAGCTGTACGGACTCATATGTGGATTACATTTGTTTTAACCACTGGCCTTAGGTGTGTAGTTAATGCGTTGCTTCTCCTGATACAAGTATACAATTTCTAGAGTTGTAGAAGTTGTATACCGCTTGCCTTACTTTTGTAGACATTGTTATGTCACTAGCTTTAAATCTTTAGTTAGTATGTATTCCTGGCCTGACAGTCATAGATAGTGTATGCCACCAGGGCTTCTACTATCTCCTTCTTGTATTATAACTATATTTAAAGTCTCCTACTTGTCTTGTCAGCTATAATAGTTATCCACTTACTGACGTTGATGTGTAAAACCAGATCCGCAACTGTATATCATCCCCTGGACGCTTATATACACTACCACCACTGCTGCAACAAATCTTCACCACAACAATAGTGCACCATTGATGTATTTATACCATCACATCCATATTTACTTATCACAACTAATGTTGACATACTAGAAAAACACCACTGTAATCGTACAACAGGTCTTGTTGTGACACGGGAGGCCAGGTTCCTAGGGTGACACAAGAGGCTATGTTCGTTGTTGTGACTCATTTGGCCATGTTATTGTAGGGACACATGAGATCGTTTGCTGTTGTGATACATCATATTATGTACATTCCGCTGAACAACTTATTATTTTACGTAATTTACAAACTGGTAGTTAAATCTGCTTCTAATACCGAATTTCTGAAGAATGAATTGATGTAAAAAAAGAGGATCTCATATTTTCATCCCAGAAAATCCTTTAAAATTAATGTAATATCACATTGCCAACACCACTACTACGTTCAATTCAGTACAACTTATATTCAATTTAATCGGTCTGTGGGGGAAATCTGGATAGAAACAGAGTTCTAAATAAAGTGGACAAATAATGTTGTAAGTGGAGCAGGGAGACAAGGAAATTAAGAAGTAGATAAAAATGGAAGACATTCGGTGGAGATGGTACACGGTTTCTTCTTTTTTATTTTTTTACAGGAAGGGGAAAAATCTATGGTTAAAGTGGAAAAGACAGAGCGGAGACACAGAATGTTAATGTGTGAGAAGTTGGAGTCGGTTCTTTTTCTGAATGTGATCCAAAATGTTTCAGTGTGTAGCAACTGTTGCAGTAGGCCAAACATATCAGGTGTACGGACTCATATGTGGATTGCATTTGTGTTTCATATGAAGCCCACAACAAATGTTCAAGGACAAATGACGTTGTCTTGGAAATGTTATAGATATGTGGTGACCATCAGTGGTTATCAGATATTATGGGTTCATATACTGAACATTTACAATTATCAATATCTATATATTTCAGGCGGCGAGCTGGCAGAATCGTTACCACATAGGGCAAAATGCTTAGCAGCATTTCGTCCGTCTTTACGTTCTGAGTTCAAATTCTGTCGAGGTCGACTTTGCCTTTCATCCTTTCAGGGTCGATAAAATAAGTACCAGTTATGCACTGCTGTCGATGTAATCGACTTACCCCTTCCCCCGGAATTTTTTACCTTGTGCCAACATTTGAAACCAATACATATTTGTTTGCTAAGCCATCCATAAATATATCTAACATATAATGTGATGGAAAACTTTGCCTTTACTTCACATAACATCAGTTCTTCCTCTCTTTCTCTCTCTCTCTCTCTCTTTCTTTCTCTCTCTCTCTCTTTTCTCTCTCTCTCTCTCTCTCTCTTTCTTTCTCTCTCTCTCGCCTTAGTACTCACTTATTTCCAACAGTCTCAGTGGCAACAATAACGTCGAACTTCTTTTCCCTAATGTGTCTACTTTTACTGATTACGACGTCAGGACTTTTCTTTATAACCTCAATTCTCTAATTACACCCGCATTTACTTAGTGTCACTGTTTTCCTGTCCCCATAGTATCCCCGATATTCCACATCACCATACAATCGATACTTCTGCTCTCAACAGTGTTAATACTTTTGATCCTTATAGCGTTAGAATTCCTTTTGTCTCCCGAGTTCCAGTACTCCGTCTTGTCTCAGTACTCCCTCTGCCTAGTGCCAGTGATTCCATATTCAGCAACCGTTGGTATTCCCGCTTCCTACAACCTCACTCTCTACAAAATCCCACTCCGCCTACTGACTCTTTGCGTTCTCAAACCCCTATCATGACTAATAGCAACCACAAAAACCCACGTTGCTAGGATAAAAAAACACCATACGAACAATAATACCTGTTTGCAGATTTTCAAATATTCAAAAGAGTCAAATTTACAGTTTCTATTGATGGACATGTGGAAATACATCCTAGACATAGTAAATGGTCATTGGAAGTGAGCAGTATGATCGAGTGTACCCTTGTGACTAATACTTTCTCGACAGAACTGCTGACCGACTTTTGACGGTCGATGCAGAGTTAAAGGTGAGTTACAACTTGTTTGTAGTTGACTCTGTTCTTGTTCACTAACGCTTATATGGCGATATTCACTGAAGCGAATGAACAACCAATAACTATTGATTACTAACAAAATAGGCTTCATTGCTTTTGGATTAATGTTGTCTTTCGTATCGATCACAGTGATAATTGTATTTTACCAATATTACAATACACATCCACTCCTCTCTTTCATCTTTCTCCTTTTTTTTATAGTTTTATTGCTTTGTTTTGTTTCTCTAGCTTGGCTTTCTTTCTGAATAATTTATACAACAGTCCACTCTTAATGAAACTTCTTTAGCATTGTGATCTTTAATATATACATTCATACATGCACACGAACGTACATATATTGATATACACGTACATACATACACACATAC
>JAOPUL010668998.1:0-10467 GCA_027564515.1 Octopus rubescens | reverse complement strand
ATGTATGTATGTATGTATGTATGTATGTATGTATGTATGTATGTATGTATGTATGTATGTATGTGTGTATGTATATAGTATGTATGTATATGTATGTATATGCATGTATGTATACATATAGGGTGTATGGAGTGGAGGTATGTATATATTTAATCCGTGTATGGATGTGGGTGTTCATGTGCGGAGGGGGGTGCGCACGCGTTCTAAGTTGTGACTTGAGTTGGAAAATGTGATGAAATGTAGTATCGGCTTGCAGTTTGCAAATCATATTGGAATTTTTTACAGGTATAATCCACGTGAGGATAAATAAAGAGAGTTTTCGTTCAAGAGATTGACAGAGAATGAGTCGTGTCTAGGTTAGTGAAGAGAGATAGTACTAATTACGAAGAAGTAGAATGTATTGTCAATTTATCAGAAGTAGGAGAAACGTACGGAACAGAGAGGATGAGAACAAAGAACGCAGTGTTGATGACGCAAATATGCTAAATAAATGTTTGGTATAACAAATTTCATATAAGTTTAGTTTCTACCTAAACTGAACTACAATATTTTCAATTCAAATTAAACAGGCGTAATGGTAGAATCGTTAGCATGCCGGTCAAAACGTTTTGGAGCAATTAATACTTAGCTATAATTCCGACTAAATAATTACTTGTACATCACTGGAATCAATGTCATCGACTTACCATGCTCAACTTGGACAACAATTGAAACCAATATTTTTAATTGAAGTTTCTCAACTTACCATATATACACGTTAATATTTAAAACATCTACTCTCAAGCTTTCTTATTTCACTGGACCTGATAATTGATCCATCTTTGGAGCATAAAATAGGCGGAAGCACAGCCTTATATATATATAGGGACACCGATACGTTTTGTAACTCCTATAATCCTAATAATAATAATAATAATAATAATGATAATAGCAGTAATAAGAATTACAATACTACTTCTTCCTTCAGCTAAAACAATATGATGGTAATTTCAGTAGAAACATTTGTGCTATCCTATATTCTGCGATAATCCTAAGGAGGTTTCTTGAGATAATGATGACTTGTTGCTACCAAACCTCAAAATAAACACACTGCTAAGTAATTTAGACGGAGCAAGTAAGATCAAGAGCTCTAAGAATTAAAATAATAATAATAATCCTTTCTATAATAGGCACGAAGGCCTGACATTTTGGGGGGAGAGGAGTAGTCGATTACATCGACCCATTTCGTAACTGGTACTCACTTTATCGACCCCGGAAGGAAGAAAGGCACAGTAGACTCCGGCGGCATTTGAACTCAGAACGTCAAAGTCGGAAAAATTGCCGGTAAGCATTTTTCCCGGCGCGCTAACGATTCTACCAGCTCGCCGCCTTAATAATAATAATCCTTTCTATACTGGGCACAAGACCTGAAATTTTCGGGGATGGGAATAATCGATTCAATCGACCAAGTACTTAACTGGTACTTAATTTATAGACCCCGAAAGGATGAAAGGCAAAGTCCGACCCCGGTGGCATTTGAACTCAGAACGTAAAGTCATAATAATAATAATAATAATCCTTTCTACTCTAGACACAAGACCTGGAATTTTGGGGGAGGAGGCTAGTCGATTACATCGACTCTAGTGTTAAACTCATACTTATTTTATCGACCCCAGAAGGATGAAAGGCAAAGTCGACCCCGGCGGTTTTTGAACTCAGAACGTAGAGACGGACTAAATGCCGCTAAGCATTTTGCCCGGCGTCCTAAAGAAGACAATCCAGTGTATCTTTTTTAAAAAAAACAGGGTGTGGTTTGAAGGAGATTTGGCTGTTATTTCTAGCTAACCGAGTATCCACTTAGTAATACCCCGGTGCTCGGTTTGAAGAGCAACAGATTGAAACAATACCTCGCACAATTAATGGGTGTGTGTCAATTAAATCTACTTGTACACATTCCCCAACACTTACAGTAAACACTGTTTAAACGTAGGTCGTAGATAAAGGTAAGAGATTATCGATTCCATCGAACTATAAACCGATCAATTACTATCACACGTTATCCACATCGAGATCTCGTTCCACGCCGCAACCTTTCTCGCGCGTTCTGTCTTTCTCTTACCTACATACAGACACACCTGTCTGAAATTGTAGAAATTGCCTTGCCTATGCTTATTGTTTTTCAGGTAACTCGATCACCACGATGAACAAAGCGACAACAAAATCGATTTCATTAAACCAGGCCTCGTTCAGATATATATATATATATTTTTAAATTATTAATGTTAGCAAAAGCAACAGAGTTACTAAAGAGCCGAGAGTTTCGTGCGTAGGTACTTATGGAAGTTTGATAAGTGCCTACGCACGAAACTTTCGGCCCTTGAGTAACTGTTGCTTCTACTAACATTAATAATAAAATATTCTGCTACTCATATTTTGAGTTCTATTTTCCTTGTTTGCATCAGCACACCTATGTGTGTGTGTGTCCTCATCTTGTATTGTTGTTATGGCCCCAAGATTCCGAGTTCAATTCCCGAAATAATAATAACACCACCAAGAAACCTGATGAAGTCTGGAGAGGACATCAGCCGAAACGTTGTATTAGCAACAATACAAGATGAGGACACATATCCGTCCAATGTATATAATGTAAATAAAGTACATAACTCCTCGTCTCAAAAATATAGAACAATTATACATACATATATGGAATAAGAACCTGTTATCTCTTATTCGGTTTTATTCGTGCCTATCCTTACCCCTATGGTTATGAATGACCGAAAGAATACGGTCGCGAATACAAGCGGCGGAAATGGGGTTCCTCCTCGGCAGAGTGTGTAGCTCGAAGCTCTGAGAGCCTCTCCAGGTCGAGGCGCTACTTTTCCGCATTGAGAAGTCACAACACCGGTACAACAGACGTATGGTTAGACTGTCGCAGAAGAAGATCGCAAAATGGATTCTTAAAGCCGAACCAAACCGACAGGAGACCTGGTGGTAGATCAAAGAGTGAGATGGTTGGATAATAAGCGATAACCTCAGTTGGGAATCCAGAAGGAAAGTGTAATATGGTGGTTGCTTCTGATAAGACCGAGGTTCCCGGTCTCTACTCGCCCCCAGAACAGTGTGAGGAGAAAATGGATGGTGTAGCAACAAAGAATTCGTAACATTCAAGCCTTATTCTTATTTTTCCTTTCCTTCTTTAACCCCCCCCCCCCTCCAACTTATCTGGCAGCTCTGATCCAACAAGACACCTGTTCAACGGCGCTTCAGTTATGACCGTTCCGTCAGATCAGACATTGGTGTAATCAGGACTATATCAAACATTGTGTATTTCCATTTTACGTGACGAGTGAATTTAAACGAAAGGTGACTATTAATTTTAGCAAATCAAAGATCGCCGTAGAGGTCACAGCCCCTGCCCTGCCTCTAGTTCACAGGTTCTCAACCAGCACCCTCAACGAATACACTTTGCATCCGTCTTATTCTTCTTTCTTCGTCACCGGTGTTGGACAAGTTTAAAACCATTCATAATTCCATTAAACATGACAATCTATCCGGCCCCTTCTCAATTATCGCAGGCTCTTGCCGTCATGGAAAGCATCACCCTAATTTACTAAAAGATAAACAATAAAACAGGATGAGAGTTTAAATATAGACACAAATAACATCTGCCCAGTTGCTCAACTTGCTAGAAATAGCAGCCAAATAACCCCCCACACACGCGCCAAAATCAATTACACACTACCATCTTAAAATAATGAAAGATGGTTATTTTCGTTTTTGTCACCAGGTCCTAAACTAGAGATTAACCAATGAAAGACACATTGAGAAATGTAACTTGTGACAAGCAAAAATAAGGAATGGTCACGGATGGAATGCCTTTGATTAACAAGTCTGTTCGATTCAGGGCCGATTCAACAACAATAACCGCATACAGTGCATATCAGTGGTTCTCAAAACCGTGGATCCATACAAGATTTTGTTAAAATTTATTTGCAATAAATTGCTTATACTTTATAAAATACACAAAATATTTTAACAATTTTTTAAAATATAATTCCTAACACTATTTAATTATGAAAGTATAATACGATTTTTTAAACGTTGAACGGTTATGAGAGTCTAGCCGAGTAAAATCGGAATCAAAGGGGTCCACAAATAAAAAGAAAATGATTGAGAAACACTTGTGTATACGGAAGAGTGAGTGAATATCCAACGGAGTTTACTCACTCATTGATATGCTCTGTCAGTTGCCTATCATTTGTATCTGTTTCCACACTTGGATCAAACGCTTTGCCTGTCCCGTGTACCACATGTGATACAGAGGACATATTTCCCTGGCGTCTGTGCATCAGATAACTTTGATATGATTCGGCCAGTATTGACCCAGGCCATGTCTAACTTAATAGCACCACTATGATATACATTCTCAATTGTTTTGGGGGTTTTTTCAACCACCAGAGAGTAACTTGGAACTTATGAAAGGAAAGCTTTATATTACTCAGAACGTATGAAACAAAGGTTAACTAACGGATGCGTGCTGGCTTGTTTCAGTAGGTTCCATTGCGGCGTGGGTCCGGCTGGGGTACCTGGGCTTGAATTGTTGTTGTTTCCTTTGTTGTGGGGGTTGTTTGTTTTTTATTCTTTCTTTGCTTATCTATATGTTATATATGTAAAATTGCACGAAATAAATATCCTTCACTACTAAGTCTGAAAACAAGCATGGACGTTTAGGACAAACTTATGAAAAGGATTTGAGCAAAAGCTTAAAAGATAACTAAAATAAACAAACAAGCGAAAAAAAAAAACAACAGTAATTTCTTTTTAAAAAATCACGAAAACAAATAGTATCTCTATGTGATCGTTCGATCTGCTAGAAATAGCAGCCAAGTCGCTCCCTCAAAAATCACACCCTTCGAGCTGAAATAAAGGAAAGATATTAAACCAAGGAGCCGGTTAAGTGGTTAATATTCCATTCTATACTGGGCACGAAGGCCTGGAATTTGGGGGGGAGGGGAGTAGTCGATTTTATCGACCTCAGTTCGTAACTGGTTACTCACTTCATCGACCTCGGCGGAATTTGAACTCAGAACGTAAAGTCGGAAAAATTGCCGCTAAGCATTTCTCCCGGCGCGTGGTTAATATTGACCTCTGCGGAGGGAAGTCTGTGTGACTATCCAAGGAGTCGATAGATATTTAATATTCCGACTATATCTATGGTTGAATTTTTATTGGTTTTTTTTATCAATTTCGTTGAGTATTTTCGTTAAATTTCTTAAAGATATTTCTTATTAATTAAAAAGCGATAATGACACAAAAGAACGAAGGAATTATAATTTTTAAATCAAGAATTTTTTTTTTACGAATTGCACTTTTAATTATATTTTAGAAAGTGGCTGTGTTATAAGAAGTGTGCTTCCCAACCACATAGTTCCGGGTTCAGTCCTACTGCGTGGCATCTTCGGCAATTGTCTTCTATTATTGCCTTGGGTGGCCCGGCCCAAAGCCTTGTGAGTGGATATTGTAGACGGACACTGAAAGAAGCCCGTCGTGTGTGTGTGTTTGTCCTCCATCACTGCTTGACAACTGGTGCTGATGTATTTACGTTCCCGTGACATAGCGGTTCGGCAAAAGAAACCAATAGAATGAGTACCAGGCTTAAAAGAAAAAAAAAGTACTGTTGTCGATTCGTTCGGCTAAAATTCTTCCGCTATTTGCCTACTCACCTATTTTCCATCTTTTTAAAGTGTATATTAGTAAATAAAATCTAATTAATATTAAAAAAAAAAATTTTTAATCAACAATTCCACGAAGGGGTCACTGAGATAAGAATTTTTGCCGACCCCTGCGGTAAGTAATGTAGACCAAAACTGCTAAAAAGGCGGAATTGTCAACACTGAAATAGCTTTAGTTAATCTGGTGCTTAAACAACAATACACACACAGGAACGTAAACATACTAACAAACACACGTGCGCACGAACGAACGCAAACATATATATACACACACACGAATGCAAACATACATACACACGTATCCGAACGCCTACACACAGAAACACGTTGAGAAATATTTTTATATCAACCAAAAATCCACGAACGGGATGTAGAGGAATATAGAATAACAGGTGAGGATCAGTGAGAGAGAGAATAGGTTTAAATATTTAGTCGTTATTTGGGTCGACTTTGCTTTTTCATATTGACGAAGGGTGTTTTAATGTGGGCACTTCTCTTGCTAAAAATAAGAGTCAAATCTTTCAAATCACATTACAATCTCTAAAATTAAAAAAAAAAGAGGACATATTAGATAATGTGCTATCCCAGCGATAGACAAAGTTAACCCATCAATACAGATGTACTTACAATATAATCCCAGCGATAAGCAGATATAGTAACAATGTTAGCCCAGAAATAGGTATACTTACAGTGCTATGGCAATGATAGTTTTAGTAACAATGTTATCCCAAGACAGATATACTTACAATGCTATATACCAATGATAGATCCAAAAACAATGTTAGCCCAGCAATAGACAGATATACTTACAATGTTATCCCAGTGATTGATACACACAGTAACAATGTTGTTAAACCAGCAATAGACAGACAGACAGTAACAGTGTTAGAAATAAACATATATACTATCCCGATTGATACAGTAACAATGTTAGCCCAGCAATAAACAGATACACTTACAATGTTAACCCAGTGAATAGATACAATAACAATGCTAGCCGAACAATAGATGTAGTGATGTTATTCCAGCAGAAAATCCAAGAATAATAACACCCACTGTCCAGGCAAACCATCATATGGCCATCTCAAGACAATGTTGGACAACCACCAGTATACCTACCACCAGTTAAGCATCGGTATGTAGCTTTGTTATCCCAGTATTGATTAAATCAATTAGGATCACACTTGCTCTAATATTGATTTCTAACATTTTGGGAGAGAAGAGATATGGGAATAAGTAATTAAATTGACCCCAGTATCTTGACTGGTACACTTTTATTTTATCAATCCCAGATGGATGAAAGGCTAACTCGACCGTAGGGGCAACATTTTATTCAAAAAAATCTGAATCCCCTTCTCTGAAAAATACATTTAGAACTGGGCAACAAGAAAATTTATCTGTCTCACAAAGGGAAGGAAGAATTTCTCTCTCCCCTCTAAAGAAAGAACCAGCAGTTGTTTAGGTGAACATGTTATACGTAGAGAAGGGAAAAGTCTAAGGATCTAATTGACTTTCAGGGCCAATGATGAGATTTGGAGATAGGCAGAGATTGTACATGTGAAGCATCCACACAAGCTTCTGCCTCAATAGATGGCATAACTTAAGACAAGGGTAATAATGAAGGACACAACATGTGATACTTATCCCCTGGTATGTGGTCACTTTTGTAAAACAATATGGACCAGTGGTGACCACACAAATAGTGAGATATGATAGTCAGAAGGGGTCAGCATGGATTTTGTAAGTTTTTTTTTAATGACCCCCTCCAAGGCCATTTCAGAGCAGTCTCCCATTGTGGGTGTTGAATCAAAGACAATATGACTGACAGTGCAGGACAGAAAACCCAGTTGTTCACCTGTGGTAGCAAAAGTAATTTGAGAGCAGAAAGCCCTCAATTGTCAAGGAAACCGAAAAGATGCCTGAACAGTGTCTGGTGGCTACATTCCTATAGTAGTAGCACCAATTGCAGCACCTTGTTCTCAATCCCAGAAGCAAACAATGCCAAGGCACTGTCTCTCAGTTTCAGAGATGACAGAGGAGGTTGTCTCATGCTAGAATGAGACAATTTGTCACGACTGACTGGATATTGAACCTGTTTTGGTGACAGTATTTTGGGGGCACTCGAGGCAAACACACTCACATGTACATGCAGAAACAGATAGAGAGAGAGTATGAGAAAATGAGAGATATTACAATTTATTAATTGAACATGACTGACATAAACACTTCCTCTCTCCTCATACATATAAAAAGAAATATGCACCCACACAGACAGACAGAAAGAGAGAGAAACATCAAGACATCTCATGTTACATAAGTCAGTGATGAATCAGAGCCGCCAAAATTGCAGTACCAGAACGTTTCATATCCTGCTCAGTCTCAAATGGATATTGCTAAAGCCCTTGCTCCTAACAGTACCACTTTATATTCATTTGCAAAAATGGAGATAAAATGAATCCCAAGACACTTTCTATTGGAAACCTTTGAGTAATTTATTGGTCCATATATTTGTTATTGCCAGTAGTTTTGAAATTGACTATTTAAACTCTGTGGAAGGGTAGACTTAGGAAGACTTGGGACGAAGTGGTGAGAAAAGATCTTCAGACGTTGGACCTCGCTGAAGAGATAACAAAGGACTGAAACTTCTGGTGATTTGCTGTACTTGAGCAGACATGTCAAGCTAAGTAAAATCAAGGCCATACATACATACAGGCACGTCTTTTATGGCCATGCAGACACGCCTTCTCCCAAGCGAGTGGTCTTTGTCTTGCCAGTGCCAGTGACACATAAGGGCACCCAGTACACTCTGTAAAGTGGTTGGCATTAGGAAGAGCATCTAACCATAGAAACCATGTCAAAACAGACAATTGAAGCCTGGCTAGCTCCTGTCAAACCATCCAACCCATGCCAGCATGGAAAACGGATGTTAAACGATGATGATGTTCTCGAGGAAAATTTATACAAAATGGTGTTGAGAAATATCTTTGAATGTGGAAATGTATTGGGGTTCTTTTTTTTTTACTGACTACTAAGTGACATTAACACTATTTCTTCACTGGAAACATCCAACTTTGGTCTGACACTCAATTAATGATTACAATTCCAATCAGCATCATTATCATCGTTTTTACATCCACTTGTCCATGCCTGGAGTGAACAGAGTTTATTGAGGAATTTTTTTCTAAGCCCAGATGCCCTTCCTGTCACCAACCTTTACCTATTTCCAAGCAAGAAATGAATGACACTTGCTTGTATAGTTTCATTTAAAATCATCAAGCAATGCCAACACCAGGAGATACAAACATACACACACACCATATATATGACTATATACATATGTTAAAAAAAAGGAATAAATTGGTAGAAAGAGCATCATCACATTATACAGCATACAAAACAAACCTATATACACACAGGAACTAACATTACAGCAGTGTCAGCAGCACACAGAGAACAACAACAACAAAAAATAATAAATGGGGGGAGAGATAAGAACACTGCTGTAGTGTCAAAGACACACACACAAAAACATAGTGACACACACACACACACACACACACACACACACACACACACACATACAGTGACACACACATACACACACGACAAACTTCTTCCAGTTTCTGTCTATCAAATCCACTCACAGCACTTTGGTTGACCTGGAGCTATAGAAAATGACACTTGCCCAAGGTGCCATGCAGTGGAACTGAACTTGAAACTATGTGGTTGGGAAGCAAACTGCTTAACCACATAGTCACACCTGCACCTATAGAACAATCTTTATGTAAATAAATATCACATAGAATTTTCATAAAGCTCATTTAAATGTCATTATGAAGAATGGAATTTCTGATTTCTTGACTCATTAATATCAGAACATTTAACATTCTGTTAATTGTTTTGATTGATTACATTTTATATATGGTAAACGGACGTTAAAGGATGAGGATGATGATGACAACTCATGCATAAGCAATAAGCAAGTACCAAGCTATAAGCTTAAAAATTCTTATGATACCTTTAACGGCCATTTTCCATGCTAGCATGGGTTGGGCGGTTTGATCGGAGCTGGCAAGCCGGAGGGCTAACATCATGCTCCAGTTTGATTTGGCTTGGTTTTTAAACGGCTGGATGCCCTTCCTAACACCAACCACATTACAGTGTGTGCTGGGTGCTTTTAACATGACACCGGCACTGGACTCTCGACGGTAGTGCTTTTACGTGGCACCACACAAGCCATTGGTAGACAGACAGACACAAGGTCGTATTATGAATTGGCATTTTATAAAATAATAATAATGGTTTCAAATTTTGGCAGAGGGCCAGCAAGTTTAGGAGAGGGGGAAGTCAATTACATTGATCCCAGGACTTGACTGGTAGTTATTTTATTGACTTCAAAAAGATGAAAGGCAAAGTCAACCTCGGCTAAATTTGAACTTAGAATGTAAGGACGGACGAAATGCTTAGCAGCATTTCGTCCAGCATGCATAATCCTTTCTACTATAGGCACAAGACCTGAAATTGGAGGGGAGGGGCAGTTGATGCCATCGACACCTAGTGCTAGGCTGATGCTTTATGCATCAACCCTAAAAAGACGAAAGGCAAAGATAACCTCGGCAGGATTTAAACTCAGTGCATAATTAACAGGAAGAAATGCTGCTAGCTCTCACCACTTTGATGTGGCTGTGTGGTAAGAAGCTTGCTTCCCAACCCTATGGTTCCAGGTTCAGTCCCACTGTGTGGCACCTTGGGCAAG
>JAOPUL010668905.1:0-10468 GCA_027564515.1 Octopus rubescens | reverse complement strand
TAGATAGATAGATAGATAGATAGATAGATAGATAGATAGATAGATAGATAGATAGATAGATAGATAGATAGGTATAAAATGGGCTTTCACACAGTTTCTGTCTACCAAATTCACTCAGAACACATTGGTTAGATGGGGCCACAATAGAAGATATTTGCCCAAGGTACTGTGAAGTGGGACTGAACCCAAAACCATGTGGTTGCAAAGCAAGCTTCTGTGTTCCATGTCTACATAAATACAAGCACTCTGGCCAGATCTCCAGTTTAAGACCTTTTAAAACCCTGCCACCCCAAGATTCCAAGGACCCTGGAAAATAACATGGTTACTGTCCTTCTTCCTGTTTTTATAAAACAAAATATCTCCAAAGCCCTAAAGACCTTTTAAGGATTAGACCCCAACTTTCTTATTATAGTATTAAGGAGATGAAAGATCCAATCTTCCTCTGTATCTCAGGTAACATTGGCAGTTGATTTAACACATTGCTGTTGTTTAGTTCCAGATAAGTCTTGAGTGAGCAGACCTATGATCAAAGACAATTCAGATTTTACTATCCCACCTTTTTAGAGTTATGTAGAACGACATGATCCAATGCACTATTTCATTGTTTAAGACAGTCAAGTGAGATTTGACAGAGAGTTAACTCCTATTTCTCGCAGAACAAGTATATTTTTCTTGATAGCTAGATGTATACACTGTATTTATTCATATAAGTTGCATGCCTATTTTAATGTTACACCTTGCTACAACATTTTTTTCTCTGCATAGTTTTAGCTTTGCCCTGTGTATAAGTCATATCCCAGTTTTTTTTTTTTGGTTTTTGGTTTGTCTGGGGTTTTTTGGCGGGGGTGGGGCAGTTAAAACCAAGTATAAATAGTTTACTTATAAATACATATATATACGATAACTTAATTTAGGTAATCCAAAATTATATTCTTTTGGCTATATTATTTCTATTGTTGTATGTGTACTCCAGGGCAAGATATATATAACTGTGCTTGCTTTTGTCAGCCTTTACAAAACTTTATTACCACACCCTTTTTTTTACACTACTAATCATTTGAATAGTTTAACAAAAAAAAAAAAGCATTCACATGCTGACAAAAATAAAATATTCATGGAGCAACAATTCAGCTATGAAAGAAATCTCATAACTTATTGTGGAAACAGCTCAAAAATCTTCAATTTTCATATAATTTATCTAGGACATGTCAACCTGGTGAATACCATAAATCTTCTGACTAAACTCACTGTATGATTTTGATTTACCACTGAAGGCCAGAAAACTTATATATTATACAATATGCTATACACATATAGATTTTAACAGGAGACTATACCTACATATGGTATTTATTTTTAGTTTAATAAGTTTAACCCTTTAGCATTCAGATTACTTTATCAAATATAATGTTTATTTGTTCACATTGTTTTGAATTAATCCTGCATTATCTCATAGCTTTGAGATTTCAAAGATATGATAATATATTTTTGGAATGACATTGTAGGGTAAGTGTGAGAGGCTAATTCTAACTAGTATGAACATAAAACAGGTAGAATATTTGGGCCGGATATGGCTGGTTTAAATGCTAAAGAGCTAATGGACAGGATGTTTGGTTCACAATCATAAGTTTGTGGTTCAACTACTGGATTGGGCAGCACATTATGTCCTTGAGCAAAACACTTCATTTCATGTTGCTCAGTCTACTCAGCTATAATGAGTACCACTTGAGTGCTGGTTTATCCCATCTCTCTCCCTTTGAGCCATCACATCCCTGAATGTTCTGCTGGGTGAAGGATGAGTGACCAAGAGGCAGGGTTTATGTCTGCTTGCGACTACATAAGCACCTAAAACAATTTGCAAAAGCATGGTACATGTTGCCAAGCCCATACTTGCTCATGAGTGACAGCTGGCTGTCATGTATGTACTTTTGACATACTGAAGTGACAGATGATGGAATATGAATGTATAAATCTGAACCAAGTAGGTTAACACCTAATCAATTCAGTTATCATGGTTACTACCATGACAGAATATACCCAATGCACCCTGTAAAGTGGCTAATAAATGAGCAGAGACAACATAGGGTCAAAAAGAACCTTTATTCTGACTAAGGACACAACAGCTTCACTTGGATTAGTGCCACAATAAAATATACTCCGTACAAACTGTTAAGTGATTGGTGTGAGAAACAGCAACCACCATATTGATTACTTGCTACTTAAAGCCCTTCACTCCCAATGGAGTATAGACCAATAGCAACTTTTCTACACAGTTCTTGACTCTGGGCTGTTTTTTTCTGCTTCTTTCCAGTTGGATCCTTACTTGTTCAGTTCTGTCTCAGTATCCCATCTACATCGCTTTTTAAGATGTTCTCTCTTCTGCTTCTTTTGTAAGTTCCAGGTCAGGACCCTGAGAAAAAGCCTCCCTCTCCCAGGTCCTGTTGGTTTTGAATTGCCATTGATGCCTCTGTAACTTTGCATTTTCCTAGTTAGTGGTGTTGACCCTACACAAACCCATTTTTACTTCTGGGAACAGAAGGTACATATTTGTCTGACCTCTATCCTTTGATCTGTCTAGCATGAGAGGGCCCTACCAGGAGTTTGCGCTCCAGTGGCATAGCTCTGAGAATCATTGAAACACACAAGAAACCATACTGAACCACAACAAGGACTGAACCCTGTAGTGGAACCAGTCATAGAAACCATACCAAAAATGGAAATGTACAAACAAGGCATGGTCCTCTCATTTATCTTGGAGAGTGATAACTCTGAAAAAGACTTGGAAAGTGACAAACTGTTCAATACATACCAGCAATAAAAGCAGTAATAATCCTTTCTATAATAGGCACGAGGCCTGAAATTTTTTTTTGCGGGGGAGTGGTAGTCAATTACAGCAACCCTAGTGCTCAACTGGTACTTAATTTATCAGCCCTGAAAGGATGAGAGGCAAATTGAACTCAGCAGAACGTGAACTCGAAAAGTAAAGACAGACTAAATGCCAATAAGCATTTTGTCCAGCGCCCTAATGATTCAGCTTGCTCACCACTTTATGGAAGGCAGTAATAATAACAATGACAAATGACTGTATATTTCATAAACTTTGTTCCTAAGTTATTCATTCCTTTTGAAATCTTAAAGCATCTATAGAGTCAGTACTTAACTATATAATAGACTATATAATGAAAAGCAGAGTCAATCTTGGTGGAATTTGAACTCAGAATATAAAGAGCTGGAAGAAATGCTGCTAAGCATTTTGTCCAACATGCTAATAATTCAGCCAGGTCACTGCTTTAATAATAATAATAATAATAATAATAATAATAGTTTCAGATTTAGGCACAAGGCCAGCCATTTCGGGGGAGAAGGTAAGTCAATTACATCGACCCCAGTGTTCAACTGGTACTTAACCAGAAGGATGAAAGGCAAAGTCAACCCTGGTGGAATTTGAACTCAGAACGTAGACAGACTAAATACTGCTAAGCATTTTGCCCGGCGTGCTAATGATTCTGCCAGCTCGCTGCCTTAAAAATAATAACGGTTTCGTATTTTGGCACAAGGCCAGCTATTTTAGAGGATTGGGTTAATCAATTACATTGACCCCAGTGCTCAACTGGTACTTATTTTAACGACCTTGATAGGATGAAAGGCAAAAGTGACCTCCGTAGAATTTGAACTCAGAATATATAGAGTCAGAAGAAAGGTCATGAAGCATTTTGTCTGACACGCTAACAATTCTGCCAGGTTGCTACCTTAATAACAATAATAATAATGATGATGGTTTCAAATTTTGGCACAAGGCCAGCAATTTTGGAGTGGGGGTAAGTCAATTACATCAATTCCAGTGTTCAACTGGTACTTATTTTATTGACCCTGAAAGGATGAAAAGCAAAGTAGACCTTGGTGGAATTTGAACTCAGATCATAAAGACGGACGAAATGCCACTAAGCATTTTGCCTGGCATGCTAACAATTCCGCCAGCTCACCACCTTAATGGTAATAATAATTGGTGACGAACAGGAATGATGGTGACGAACATTACATTACCTCAGTTTATGAGAGATGTGAGTTTACACAGAAACTCTGGTCATAACAGTGAAAATGAGGTTGGACCTTTAAGGGAAGGCCTCTTGCTCAGCAGTGGTTCAGTACAGATGCAGACTGACCACAGCTGTTATCCTCAGACAGCGTCAGCATATAATAGAGTAAGGAGAAAGAAGTGGCAGCTCCAGAAAACAGTATTATTAGAGACTGCTAGGAAAGTTTTTGGCATCTTTGGTTACTTGCCGTAGCCCAATGGCAGGAATTTTTTTCCAACAGTCTAATCTGTTGAGCGTATATGAAATAACAATAGCAATAATAATAATAATAATAATAATAATAATAATGGTTTCAAATTTTGGCACAAGGCCAGCCATTTCGGGAGAGGGTTTTTTAGTCGATTACATCAACCCCAGTGTTAAACTGGTACTTATTTTATCGACCCCGGAGGATGAAAGGCAAAGTTGACCACGGCGGAAATATAATAATAATAATAATAATCCTTTCTATACTAGGCACGAAGGCCTGAAATTTTGGGGGAGGGGAGTAGACGATTTTTATCGACCCCAGTTCGTAACTGGTACTCACTTTATCGACCCCCGAAGGATGAAAGGCAAAGTCGACTCCGGCAGCATTTGAACTCAACGTAAAGTCGGAAGAAATGCCGCAAAGCATTTTGCCCGCGTGCTCACGATTCTGCCAGCTCGCCGCCTTAATAATAATAATAATCCTTTCCATACTGGGCACAAAGGCCTGAAATTTTGGAGGGAGGGGCTAGTCGATTACATCGACCAAGTGTTCAACTTATACTTATTTTACCGACCCCGAATGGATGAAAGGCAAAGTCGACATCGGCGGAATTTGAACACAGAACCTAAAGACGGACGAAATGTCGTTGGGCATTTTGTCCGGCGTGCTAACGATTCTTTGCCAAGCCGAAAAATACTTGTTCCGATATAGAAACCTGTAAACAGAACATTTACTGATTTGTGCGAAAAGTAGCCAGGCTAGAATCAATTACATGGCTGGTACTCATTCTTAAGTAAGTAGATTGGAGCAAAGTGAAATGAAGTGCCTTGCTCAAGGACACAAGATATCTCCCGGTCCAGGTATTGAACCTACAACATCAGGATCGTGATCCGATCATAGCATCCTAATCCGTAGACCACGCGTCTCCACATTACTTACACAACGCAACACTATACAGTTCTACATTCGCCGTCACTCCACTATATTCCTCGTCACTTTCACTACATAGGCCAGCAAGAGAGCCTCTATGCGGTGGTTCAATTTGCTAGAAATAGCAACCAAAGCACTTTCAATCGGGATCTATGTCTTAAAACAACAGAACACGTTGGATAACGTGATACTTTTACCTTTTACATTGGTGTGCAGCCTTGCTGGAGCACCAACTTGAAGCGTTTAAAAGTTTAGTATTTATTTTATTGTTCGTTTTTTGGCGAACCGCTTAATTTCGTAGACGCAAGTAAACCAACACCGGTTGATATATATTAGGAGAGGGGCGGGACAAACACAATGACTTATACACACATACACTGGAGGGCTTCCGCACAATTTCCATCTACCGAATTCACTCACAAGGCATTGATCGGTCGAGGGCTAGTGTAGAAGACACTTGCCAGAGTTGGCCGCACAGAGGAACTGAACCCGAAACAATATGGCTGCAAAGCGAGTCTTTTATCCACCCACACTAGCCATAAAGCTAGAATGACACAGATCGATCGGGGTTGACTGATATGGCACTGAACACCTCATCACCCACCACCAACACCACCACCACCACCACCACCACCAACAACAACAACAACAACAACACCACCACCACCACCAACAACAACAACAACAACAACAACAACAACAACAACAACAACAGCAGCAGCAGCAGCAGCAACCAGAACAACAACTACAATAATAATGGGGTAGATAAGTTCTAACTATGAAGAGAGGCCAGAAGATAAAGTGTGAAGGCATAACATTTACACATGACAACATCATTTGCTCACGAAAGATTACAAAAGGGGAATTATGAAGTTGCTCAGAACACTATTAAATGGATGGCACATCATTGAAGCCATAATCACATGGGCAATGCCAGTATTGAGATAATCTGCCACCTTTCTGGAATGGGCATAGATCGAGCTGAAGTACTTACATAGAAGAACCAGAAAGCTGCTTACAATGCACAAGGCACTGCATCCTAAAAGTAATAACGACCGTCTCTACCTGCCAAGAAGGGAAAGTGGTAGATCATTTCTAAACGCGGAAGACATTGTTAGTACATCAATACTGGGTCTGAAAAATGATATGGTACAAAGTAAAGAAAATATACTTTCGGCAACCAGAGAAGGACAATAAGGGAATAAAACCATTGGAGAATTCAAAGATAAAATGGAGAATAACAGAATAAAAAACGAACAGAAATGGAACTACATGACCAAATCATGCAACCAAACGAAAATATTAGAAGTGAAGCGCGCTGGCTTTGGTTAACGGACGCTAACTTGAAACGAGAAACAGAAACGTTAATTATAGCCGCTCAGAAAAAAAACCTTTAGAAGAAATCTGATAAGATCGCCAAAACTCAGTCACACAGCCTATGTAGAATCTGCAGGTAAGGGTACACGCGTATCAATCAGAATTTGAGCGAGTGCATATACTAGCTCAGCTGGAGTACAAGTGCATGCATGATTACGTAGGCAAACGAATACATTGGGATGTTAGTCGAGTATCTGGCTTCAAAATAACATAAAAGTTGTATGAACATGAACGAGAGGTTTTGATAGAAAATGGTAATTAAAAGATCTCGTGAGATCTTTCAATTCTCTATGATAACAACGTCGATACCAAAGAAATGGGAACAATTTGGAAACACCAGGATTTAGCCAGGAAGCTGAGGAGACTGTGGAAGATCAAGACATAAATTATTTCTGTAGTAATAGATGCACTCGGCACAACAATCAAAGGGCTATCTAAAGGAGTGAATGAAATTGGAATTGAATCCCGCATTCCCGCCCTGCAGCAAAGTACCAACATTCTGTAAGAATCTCGGTAAATATTCTTGAAATTTGAGGAGACTCGTTTTCACCAAGCCTCAAGAAATGATACCTGCTAACTATCGGGTATTCAGGATAGTTCTTAGCGTTTTTTTAAGCGCAATAAAGGATAAGAAATGTTAAACATACTCTCATCTTTATTCATTAAGGTAATGTTCATTGTTTTCTATGACCTTAGTCCACCTAGTAGACAATTTACATATTCCCTGAGCATAAAACTCAGTTTCATTTGAGGAAAAGAAATAATCTAAGTGAGTTTTGACACCATCTAAATCGTTAAATGATTTTCCTTTTAGAGATTTCTGCAGAGATAAAAACAAATGATAGTCAGACGGTGCAAAGTCAGGGGAGTATGATGGATGGGACAAGAGATCTCACTCAAGTTTTTGCCATTTTGTGCGGGTAGTGAAAGACACATGTGGTCGGGCATTATCCTGGTGGAGCACAGCCACTTTCATGTTGGAGAGTGCTGGCCTCAGTTCATTGATCTTTTGATTCAAATTTGCTAGCTGACGGCAGTACACATCAGAATTGATGGTCTGATTTTGTGGGGGGAGCTCATAGTAAATAATGCCTTTGAAATCCCACCAGATCAAAGCATGACATTTTTTTAATGAATATTCTGCTTTGGAATCTATTTGGAGGATCATCAGGCAAACTCCAGAATCTTTTTCTCACTATATTATTGTAAACAATCCATTTTCCTATCCAGTGCCCAGTTGTTTCAGGAAAGGCATAGGTTCAATGCATATCACAGATGAAATATCGGTCTGTGCAATTTTGTGCTGACAGTTTTTGAAGCGCCCAAAAAAACATTGCGTGAACCATACCCAAGTATTCGTGAACGATACTTCTGGAAACCTCCACATTCTCTCCAAGTTCTCTAGTCGTAATATTCCAGTTTTCGAAATATCGTCACGTAAGGTTGAAGGTCTTCTACAGCGATTGTCAACTTCCAAGCTGAACTCACCACAGCCAAATTTTGCACACCATTTTTTCGAACAGTTGAATTACCAGCAGCATCTTCACCTAAAATCTCACATGATTGTACACATTCCCGCAGGATTTCACCTTTTTAGAAGAAGAAAAGCATTACGTGGCGGCGAAAATGTAACTGTTGGGGTTATCCATTTCAAATGGCAATTAGGGCTGAAAGGAGTAAAATATATGTTGATTTTTACTGTGGAACTTAGCTGATAGGCTTCAGTCCTGCAAGCAATTCTGAAATATGAATCATACTACGATTAGGATTGTTGCATGGAGGGCTGAAAGACACAAATTCTGAAATTGCTGAAAACTTTCTGGACATCCTGATAATTTAGGATGCACTAGCGTAATGATAATTGAAATAACTCCATCAATCATACCGATGACGCCACCAACTGTAACTCCTGAGGTCACTTAGGTGGCGCTCTGAACGGGAAGTGCAATGTTATAATACATAACAGTAAATTTGCACTGGATCTTCAACAGCATTAAAAAAAGAAGATTTTAATTTCATAAACATTCATTTTCCAATTCAATGCGTTCTCATACAATATAACTTTCCGAATATATACATGAGTTAAAATATAAAAAAATATAGACTATATATTACAATGGTTTATATAATTGACTAAGTATCCATATAGAGGGGAAATACTCTACTTCCGATGATGGTTCTGTGAGGCGTTAGAAATAATGATGGTTAGCGCCGGCGTTCATAATAGCAGAAATGAGACAATTATTAACAGTTTACACAGAAAGTCCAAAAACATAAAAATCCCATGAGAAAACAAATTAGATCGATACCACTGATTAACACATGCATACTTGGTGTGTATACATATACAATTATAAGTCTCCATAAATGTATATTGTTATATGTATGTGCGCAGATATGTGTGAGAGTAAGTGTATGTGCATGGATATCTGTGTATATGTAGGTTTATGTATGCATATATACACACGCACACACACACACGCACACACACACACACACAAACATACACACACACATATATATATATATGTAAATATTTATGTTTGTGTTTATGTACATATACGTATACATATATACATATACACGCATGCATATATATATGTGTGTGTGTTTGTGTGTGTGTGTGTATGTGTGTGTGTGTGTGCGCGCGCGCGCGTGTACCGTGCCGAGTTCTGTGTATGAATGCGCACCTGCGTGCGTATATGTGTAGGAATCTATACATTCTCCTCACAAAGTTATGTATATTTAGAATTAGTTCTTTTTGAAATATACAAAATAACCTTTGGACATCTATCCCGCGTGGGGTTATGACCTACACATATTTATGTACATATTTATGTTTATATTCATTTTCCTAATCACTTTTGGTTTCAATCAATACGCTAACTGACACCCCTTTTTATAACCTCATACTTCCCTCACACTTCCTCATGTGTCCTCTTTCCCTCAATGCATTCCTATCTATCTCGCTTCGTCTTCTTCTATCACATGGGTGATTTATTTATTTTTTTACATATACATTCATTTCACCTACGTAATTATGTTTTACTTCTCCCTGTTGTGGTTGTACGGATTTGTTTTTCATTTCTTCTTTCTTTCCAGTCTGTCTCTGTTTCTCTATTTTCACTCTGTATTCTCTTTTTTTCTCTTCTTTCCCTTTTTCTCTCTCCCTTACTCTTATTTCTTAATCTTCATTTTTCCTTTCTCCGCCAATACTTTTCCCTCTCCTTCCCTTTCAAAATGCTTACGGGAAAACTCACCTTGAACTCACCTCTAGACATTAGTTCTCTGTAACATCATATGTTACAATAAAATGTCATTTGGTGATCTGATGTGGTTAACCATCCAGATGCACTCGGAACATCCGATGCAGCGATCCAAACAACCACAAAGTGGAAACGTACTAAGTTACTGATAATATAAACCTGTTATAAGCGAAATTTCTTCAACATTTGGTTTGTTTATCATATTTAGTAATACTGCTAGGTAAAGTAGTTGCTTATCACCTATGCTAGAAGGAGACTTGACAAAGATAATCTACGTAGAGCACTAAACTTAAGAGCAGCAGTCGTACATCTATGTGTAGGCACTAGTTACACTATAAGTATGTACGTGTATATATATACACACATATATATATAAGTGTGTGTATGTGTCCACGTATTATGTATATATACATATATGTATGTATATAATGCATATCTCCATAATTGAACTATTATAATACAGCATTATATAATAATCCAGGAGCTAACGTATCAGTCCACGATATGAGTCAATCAGTCAATAAATCAATGAATATATCTATCTATCTATCTATCTATCTATCTATCTATCTATCTATCTATCTATCTATCTATCTATCTATCTATCT
>JAOPUL010668754.1:0-10468 GCA_027564515.1 Octopus rubescens | reverse complement strand
CCCCTTTTCCTTTAAAAATGGGAACCACCACACTCACTGCCCACTCCTCAGGCATTCCTCTTCCATCTAACACTCTCCTGCACATGAGAATCGTATTTTACATCCCCTTGGCACTTTGTATATCCAGAAAGGCTTCGCTCTCTCGACCTGACCACCTTTAACCCAAGACTCTCGATGTGGCCGCTTCTCAGCAACTGGACTCTCGATGCGGCCGCTTCTTAGCAACTGAACTCTCGATGCAGCCGCTTCTTAGCAACTGAACTCTTGAAGCAGCCGCTTCTTAGCAACTGAACTCTTGATGCAGCCGCCTCTTAGCAACTGAATTCTCTATGTGGCCGCCTCTTAGCAACTGAACTCTCGATGTGGCCGCTTTGTCGAGGCTGCCACCTCCAGCAACAGTATTTGTTGGTGCTGCCGCCGCAGGCAACAAGATTTTGTCGATGCTGCCGCCTCAAGCAACAAGACTTTGTCGATGTTGCCGCCTCATGCCGCAGCTTTATCTGAACTCTTGATGCAACCACTTCATAGCAACAAGCATTTCTCGATACGGCTGTTCTTGATGCGGTCGCTCACATATGCGGTCACATTTTAGAGTCCTGAGCTGGTGTCAAGTAAAAAGCACTCATGATAGTGCCATGTAAAAAGCACTAGTGCCATGAGTCCGGTTAAAGCAGCCAGCACACAATGTAAAGTGGTTGGTGTTAGGAAGGGCATCCAGCCAGAGAAACCATGCCAAAACAGACTGGAATCTGGTGCAGCCCTCCAGCTTGCCAGCTCCTGTCAAACTGTCCAACCCATGCCAGCATGGAAAATGGACACTAAATGATGATGAGGATGATCTATATCATCATATAGCGTCCATTTTCTATGCTGGCATAGGTTAGGCAATTTGACTGGAGACTGGCAAGCCAGAGAGCTGCACTAGACTCCAGTCTGTTTTGACATGGTTTCTACGGCTGGATGCCCTTCCTAACACCAACCACTCCAGGGAGTGTACTTGGTGCCTTTAACGTGTCAGTTACAGGTGCCTTTAATGTGTCACAGTTACGGGTGCCTTTAACATGTTACGGGCACAGGTGTTTTTAACGTGTTTGTGTGTGTGTATATAATAAGCATCTTTCAGTTTCTATTTATCAGATCTACTCACAAAGCTTTAATTAACTTTGGCTTATAGTAGAAGACACTTGCCCAAGGCGCCATGCAGTGGTTAGGACCATGTGGTTTGAAATCAAACTTCTCAACCACACATGTATAATATTGCATACACAACCTACTTATGGATACTTGCTTGTTCTTTAGCCAAGATGGAGCAGACCCTGTTATGAACGGTTTTTCAACTGTAACTATCCTGTTTATCATTTGTTCTGTCCAACCACACTGTTCATTGTGATTTATTGCAGATTTGGCTGGCTTGTGCTGGTGCCATGTAAAAAGCACCCAGTCCACTCTGTAAAGTGGTTGGTGTTAGTAAGGGCATCCAGATGTCAAAATCATGCCAAAACAGACCTCACCGGTGATGGTGCCATGTAAAAAGCACTCAGTCCACTCTGTAAAGTAGTTGGCATTAAGAAGAGCATCCAGCAGTAAAAACCATACCAAAACAGATGGAGCTTGGGGCAGTCCAACCCATGCCATCATGGAAGACAAGATGATGATCCTGTAGGTTGAAGCCTCCTCATGTACATACTTGTTTAGTGATATGTCAACTTTCATTGAGAGCCCCTATGATTGAAAGTGACCCAGCCAGGACCAGTCCATCTTTTTTTAGAGGGGTGCCTACGACTACATTATCTTATGTACACTACTCTAATTCTTGGCAAAAATGGGCTGTGATTTGAGGAATATTTGGCTAATGTTTCCAGCAGGTTAAGTAACTATTATGTAGAGGCTCCTATACATATTAGTTGGCAAATAATATTTGAACTGTTTTTCGCTGCCAGTTTGTGTCCTGAATCTATTTATATTCTGAATGAAGGTTATATTCATATCCTTTTCCTCATTGATGTCATTCAAATATTACTTTAGGTTATTGACTTCACTGTTTCTTGATAATTACAATAACAGAGTTTTTGAAGTTATTCTTTTTTTATTAGTGGCTCTGCATATTTTTGAAAGCACATAAGATTTCTAAATATAAGCACAGACATGGCTGTGTGTTAAGAGATTTGCTTCCCAACCACATGGTTCTGGGTTCAGTCTCACTATATGGCAATGTGGAGCAAGTGTTTTGTTCTATAGCTTCGGGCTGACAAATGCCTTGTAAGTGGATTTGGTAGATGGAAACTGAACGAAGCCTATCATATACGTGTGTGTGTGTGTCTTTGTATTTGTTCCCCACCACTGTTTGACAACTGGTGCTGGTTTGTTTACATTCCTGTAACTTAGTGGTTCAGCATTATAGATTAGTAGAATAAATACCAGGCTTTAAGAAAATATTGATTTGTTCGGTGTCACCCTTCAAGGCGGTGCTCCAGCATGACCACAGTCAAATGACTGAAACAAGTAAAACATACTGGACAATATAATTTTTACTGACATCTCTGAGATTTGTCTTTCATTAGTTTGGGGGCACCAAATCCAAACATCACATCGGCTTTTTGCCTATCATCAATTTTTTCTTGTTCTATGGCATACTTTTATTTTTAACTTGCTCGGGCTGTCTATTTTAAATTAATATTCATGATTCCTCATAGCTGTTTCATCATATTTGCTTGTAACTTGTCTACTTGGGCTTTATAGATTATTCAGGTTTCAGCTCCATACAGCAAGGAAGAAATCACTATAGCCAGGTACATCTAACATTTGACATGTATACATATATCTATATATATAAAACAGTGGATGTCTGTGTGTAAGTGTCTAACCAGGTAGCTTCTACAATTTTCAACCGATTTTTGTCAAATTGGGGAGGCAAAGTACGATCCTCAATTGTCTCTGTTATGTTTTTACAGGAAGTGAGTTCCCAATATATGTTGTACGAAGCAAAATATGATTCTCAATTGTCTCTGCTATGTCATACAGGAAGCGAGTGATTTTACCAGTCCCCAGCCTGTATGTAACGTCTGTCCCTGGCCGGTGTGTCCATGTCCATGTATTGCCCCACCCCCCCGGTCCTACATATGTTCACCTGTGTACCTCAGTCCTTATGTCTGTCTGTCTGTCTCGTCCACCCACCTGACTACCAATCGCCAGGTGGTTGTCAAACAATGAATCCCCAGCCCATATGTCTGCCCCCTCCCCGCTCATTTGTTCCCTGTCTTATCTGTCTCGTCCTTGGTCAATATGTCAGTCTGTCTATCAAGTGCCTGTGTGGTGCCCTCGTATAAAGCACTCGTGACTGTGCCACGTAAAAGCACTAGCGTCGAAAGTCCGGTGCCGGTGGCACGTTAAAAGCACCCAGCACACACTGTAAATGTGATTGGCGTTAGGAAGGGCATCCAGCCGTAGAAACCAAGCCAAACCAAACTGGAACATGGTGTTTAGTCCCCCCCCTCCCCCCCGGCTTGCCAGCTCCTGGTCAAACCGTCCAACCCATGCTTGCATGGAAAACAGATGTTAATAGAGGGTTTGAGAAAAAAAATTATATACAAACAATCTCTGACGCATAAGTAATTCACGTTTCAAATTTGACGAAAATTGTAGAAGCTAACTGGTTAGTCACTTACACACAGACATCCTGTTTTATATATATAGATAGATAACCACTGTTAAAAAGTACCTAATTACTGTGACACTGGTTAGGAGATATTTTAGTGCTTTTGCAATAAGACCTATATTGTGGGAGGTCAACTTTGCCTTTCATCCTTTTGAGGCCGATAAAATAAAGGACCCCATTAAATACTGGGGTGATGTAATCGATTAACCCCTTACTTCCAAAATTGCTGATCTTATACCAATATTTGGAACCATAATCTTTTACCCGTTTCAGTCATCAGACTGCGGCCATACTGGGGCACTGCCTTGAATTTTATTTTAATTGACCCCAGTATTATTTTTTCAAGCCTGGTACTTATTCTATCGATCTCTTTTGCCGAACTGCTAAGTTAATGGGTCGTAAACTAACCAACACCGGTTGTCAAGTGGTGGTGGGGGTCAAACACAGATATATACATATTTATATATGTATATACGACGGGCTTCTTTCAGTTTCCATCTACCAAATCCACTCACAAGGCTTTGGTCGGCCCGTGGCTATAGTAGAAGACACTTGCCCAAGGTGCCACGCATTGGGATTGAACCTGGAACCATGTGGTTTGGAAGCAAGCTTCTTACCACACAGCCACGCCGCGCCTATATTTATAAATACTATATAAAATGTTAATACGTCTAGTAAAATAATAATGTTTTGGCAATGCTTAACTGTGAGTTCAAGTTAACTAATCAACAAGAGTTAATACTTTATTATGGCAATAACTTCACAGCAAACTGAGACAAGGTGAATATATAACGAAATCGGTTACGTAACACCAGAATATCTCATTTATATATTTATTTTTCAGTAAATAGTATAAATTAAGATTATAATTTAATATAATATAATGGACGCAATTGTTGTATACAGTGTTCAGATGCACTACAACTAAAAAAGGAAACGTCATCAGGTGTACTGTTCGCGGATTTCAGGAAGCATGGAAGTTTTGAAGGATGTAGTGTCTCGACAACTAATGACTGATGGGGTTAGTTTATTCCATGCTTCAGCAATTCTGAGCGTGAAAAAATGTTTCCGAAAATCGTGGGTGCTGTGTTGTTTTTTTGATTTGGTAAGCATGTCCGCGAGTGTTTGTCATAGGGAATTCAAAAAAGATGACCAAGTTTGTTGTTGGAAGGATGGTGGATAATCTTGTAGGTGTCTACTATGTCAGTTGCTAGCCGTCTGAGCTTCAACGTGTCCATGCCCAGGGAAGCAAGACGTTCAGAGTATGGTAGATGCCTGGCGGTGGATATTCGTTTTGTTGCACGTTTCTGAATAGTTTCCAGGAGAGTTATATGCTGAGCAAGATAGGGATTCCAGACTGGCATAGGCAAATATCCTGTTCCATCCAAGTAATTTTGGAGACATTTGTTGTTAAGTGGCTAGGGAAACCTAACTTAGCAATTTCTTGATCATAAGTTTTCCAGTTGTGGCCAACCAATCTTGTTCCAGAAATAATCAATCCAGCATTACATTAATCAATTTGCCCTGTTCTAAGGTGCAATTGTATCATTTGAGGTTTCGCTGCCATTTCGAGCAAGTCGAATGACTATGTATACTCTGCCTAGTCGCATAATCGCTAATGGTGGAGCCACTTCTTCGTAAACGCTCTTCGGTTAGGTAGACAGGGATCAGTTGTGAACATAAGAATATTATATGTTGTAATTTTATGACTTTGTTTTGTAAGTTGTTGCACAGATGTAAAATGTAGTTCTTTAAACTTATGTATTTTCTTATCGTGCATTTTTCAAACTACCTTGAAATTTATTAATGGGTCACAAATATTTTTTTTTATGACAATCACACCATTATCGTAAATTTTATGAGCGAATTATGAAATAAAATAAATTCCGAATGAGTTATGATGAGAGACTTTATGGGATTATGAGCGAACAAGACAGACATTTGGTGACATAAATTACATTAATTGCTAATAACACCGAAAATTGCTTTACAAAACATTCTTCATTTTCTAAAGTTGTGATAACATCTTTTTTTTAATAAAAATTCACATATAGACGCAGGCGTGGCTGTGTGGTAAGAAGCTTGCTTCTCAACCACATGGTTCCGGGTTCAATCTCAAGTGGGCAAGTGTCTTCTACTATAGCCTCGGACCGACCAAAGCCTTGTGAGTGGATTTGGAAAACGGAAACTGAAAGAAGCCTGTCGTATATATATATGTATATGTCTATGTGTGTGTGTTCTTGTGTCTGTGTTTGTCCCCCACCACCACCACCGGTTGACAACCAGTGTTGGTTAGTCTACGTCCCCGGAACTTAGCGGTTCGGCAAAAGAGATCGATAGAATAAATACCAGGCTTGAAACAATAAGTACTGGCGTCGATTCAATCGACTAAAAATTCAAGCCAGTGCCCCAGCATGGCTGCAGTCTGATGAATGAAACAAGTAAAAAATAAAAGAAAAAGATATATTTTTCTATAGTGTCAATCATTTACTGAATATGAAAAAAAATAAAACGTTGCCTATGGTGTCTGCGTTTGTTTAAAATGCTACTTAGAGTATAAATAAAGCAAAATAACTTTGTCTTGGAACCGTGTCCATCCTACGAACAAAGATCACGTCTCGTGTACCAAGAAATAATCATTTGAGACGTTCGTTTGTATGTATTGCAGCATGTTTCTGCGTAAATCGGTTCATGTAGAAAATAAAATTTCCATTCATGAACAGAGATGTGATCTTCACAAATGGAACCCTTATAATCATAGGTTTGATGTATCAGAGCTGAGCCGGGATTATCGATACAAATAGCTATAGCTACTAATACTAAGACGTTTAGCTTCCAAATGGGATCTTTATGACTGAAACACATACAAGTATAAATGTATTGTGTCTTTCTGTTTTCACTCACAAGGATCATCCTAATCCACATCCAAAAGGCCAATTGATAGATTAGCAATGCTATACATGCTGATACTCATATCTGCCTGTGCAGTTGCAAATAAAACAGCATCTGCTCCTATGAACTTGTTGTTTACTTACCATTTCTACAATTTCATCCTCCAAACTGTCTCACCTCCTCTCGGCATCCGCGCTACCTCGCCCCCAAGGCATTGAGTTTCCACTCTAAATTCTTTATCCAATTATCTATCCAATTATTTATCCAATCCTTTCCTTGCAATGTTCATATTTCTGAATTTCCTTTCTGCGGAAACTTTTGCTATTAACGTTGATTTACAGATTTCAAACAGAGTTTCAACTTTATCTGCTTGACCAGTCCTGGAGTCTTTTAAATTCAAGCAAACTAAATCTTCTACCGGACAAACACCATAAAAACATTAAAAACAAATAAATCTTTGGATGTGTACAGGGAATGTATGATTTATTAAATTCAAAAATTCTATTTTTTATCTCAAGGAGATGTTTTTGTTCTCGAGCCTTAGGACTTGTGTGAACGGTTACCCCAGGTTTACGTGGAGTATATGTGACCGAAGTCAAAATATGTTCCCTGAACGGAATACATTCCCGTTGCCTCATTCAAAGCTAGCTATTTTAAGGGGAAGGGACAAGTCTATTACCTCGACTCCCAACTCTTGACTGATACTTTATCTTATCGACAGCGAAGGGATGACAGGCAAAGTTGACCTCGGCGGAAGTTGAGCTCTGAACGTAAAGCACCGGAAAAATGCCGCTAAGCATTTTCTCCGACCTGTTAACAATTCAGCCAGTTTACCTCCTTCTCGGGAAGATCAGCGGTAACTAATAAGCAACTGCGAACGTAGACTACAGAAGGCCTATGTTTGGGGCTTCATAGGTGTGAAAAAGTTAAAGTCAGTCTCTTCTTTAAGTATGGAAAATGGCATGGGGTGATGGTATGGGAAAAATAAATTGAATAGCAGACAACCCGCTGGAAACCCATTGGTTAATAACCCGTTATTTGAGCATGGTTGTCTTTTTCACAAGTACTCATTGCCTGAATGCTACTTGGATGGTAGTACAAAACATATTTATCAATTAATCGGAGAAGAAAGTTCAATAGTCATCAGCTTTCATGGAGTCTCCGAGACTCTTAGTAAGGGACGAAGAATCTACAATTCATGAGTTGTAATAGGAATCAGATACAGTATATGTAGTTATCTTTAAAATTAGAAGCCACTAAAAGAACCCAAATGCCTGGTGTTCATGTTACACAAAGCGACAAAGTATGTCTATCCCTCCAGATCAAATACAATCCATTTTACAAGCTTTCCTTCACCTTCCATGTATCATAATATAAATGATACATTTTTAATATTTTCTCCCCAATTCCAAGTAAACTAATTTGAACGCAATCAATAATTTGGTTTCGTTGAAACCAATTAAACATTTTTACTTATTGCATTCCCTGCCGTTTAATTTCACAGAGTTTTGGGCCTATTAATGCATCAATTGACAATTTATGTATTTTATGGTTTTCATTCTAAAAGAAAAAAAAATCATAAAGTACCTTGAGAAAAAAGACAACTGAATAAGCATTTTCAGTGGCAACTATAATTAAAAGCTAATTTTTTCCTTGCATTGAGTCAAAGCAAAAAAAAAAATATTCATTCTCAGAAGCATTAAATTAACACCGTAATTATGAAGTTCCAAGTAGCTCAGCTGCTGCAGTTTTTTACCATTTCAGACTGTCTTGCAGTATCTCTCCCTGGTGCCGCTGTTGCTGTTGCTGCTGCTGCTGCTGCTGCTGCTGTTGTTTTTGTTCTTGCTACTGTTGTTGGAGTTGAGGCTGTTGTTATTTTGCATTTGCTGATGTTATTACTGTTACTCTGTCGTTAGTGTTGTTGTTGCTGCTGCTGCTGCTGCTGCTGCTGTTGTTGCAGGTGCGTTTGTTGATGTAATTGCTTTTGTTGTTGTTGCTGGTGTTGCTGTTTTCGATGTTATTTCTGTCGTCGGTTTTGATGCATCTGCTGTTATTCTTGTTGTATAGATCGAAAGTCAACTCCTCAACAGGTGATCTATGATCAATGGCATTTCCAGACGTGACTATCGATATTATATCCATAGATACATCAGTTAATGTGTCACCTCCCACCCCCTCTCTCGACTTTGGGTTACGGGATTTGCAAGAGATTTAGCTGATATTGTTAGCAGGTCCAGAGAGCACAGAGAGGCTGCATTTCTGGTTACAGCTGGCTGATGTTACAATTGTTGTTACTGTTGTTGTTGTTGTTGTTGTTGTTGTTTTTGTTGTTGCTATTCTTGTTATTCTTGTTTTAATTCTTCTACTTCTTCTTCTTCTTCTTCTTCTTCTTCTTCTTCTTCTTCTTCTTCACCTCCTCCTCCGTCTTCTTCTTCTTCTTCACCTCCTCCTCCGTCTTCTTCTTCTTCTTCTTCGCCCCATTCTCTCTTCTTCTTCTTCTTCTTCTCCTCCTCCTTCTCCTTCTTCTTCTTCACCCCCTTCCCTCTTCTACTCCGCTTCCTTCTTCTTTAGCTTCCTTCTTCTTCCTCCACCTCCTCCATGTCCTTCTTCTTCATCCACTTCATCCTCCAACTCCTTTTTCTTCTTCTTCTTCTTCTTCTTCTTCTTCTTCTTCTTCTTCTTCTTCTTCTTCTCCTCCTCCTCCTCCTCGCCCTAGTCGCTCGATCTGCTAGAATCAGCATTTAAGTCATCGTCGAATCACAACCCTACAATCCTTTAAAAAAAGTAAGTCACACTGAAAAATATTGATCATAAATATTCTCGCTCAAATCTGACCTGGAACTAAGCAACATCAACAGTAATTGTGTCATAGAAGGAAAGGCGATGGGGAACCATGAACTAACACGTCACCCTTCCTTTCACCAAATATATTTTAACCTTGAAGGAACGATTGGTTTAATATCGAACTCTTCACCCCGAGAAATAGATGGTGGATATTACACCTTAAAAATAATAAGCCGTACCATAGTTTGCAGTATTGAATTTGAATCCTGTTATATGTCTGAAAAAGATAATGGGATATAGTTGTGCCATTGTTGAAATCCTTGTAAATTGGTCGACTACAGCTATTTCGCTTAACAATATATAATCGAACAATGCTTTGGTTTCTGAAGAATCTGGAATTTCGAATCTTAGATATCGAAAATAATCTGAAGAGAAATATCAAAATCTTGTTCTTTTCAGATAACTCCAAAGAACCATTTGAGTAAATTAATTCAATTAACGATACGGTTAATATTATCATTCTCTCTTCTTACTTTCGAGTAAGAGAATGAATACACAATACCATTCTGTTATCTTTTACTTGTTTCAATCATTAAACTGCCACCATTCTGGAGCACCGCATTGAAAGGTTTTTAGTGGAATGAATCGTCCCCCCCACCTAGTACTGACTTTCTTTTTATCACTCCATTTTGCCGAACCACTAAGTTACGTGAACCTAAACAAACCAAACCCAGATGTCAAGTGGCAGGGTGGAGGGACAAACACAGACACAAATGCACACGCACACACACACACATTGATATATACATATGTATGACGGGCTTCTTTCAGTTTCTGTCTAGGAAATCCACTCACAAGGATTTGGTCGGCCTGAGGCTATAGTAGTAAATACTTGCCGAAGGTGTCACGCAGTGGGACTGAACCCAGAACCAAGCGGTCGGGAGGTAAAATTCTTACCAAACAGTTCGGGATCTCAAAGTATGCGTTGCTAACTTTGAAACGAGGGAAAAGAGCAGAATGTAGAGGCATAGAACTGCCAAACGGAGAGCGAATGGGAGATCCGGATGATGATGGATACAAGTACCTTGGGATCCTGGAGATGGACAATATCTTACACAGAGAAATGAAAGACAGGGT
>JAOPUL010666360.1:0-10477 GCA_027564515.1 Octopus rubescens | reverse complement strand
GCTCCTTCCTTTCAGTTTCCGTCTACCAAATCCACTCCCAAGGCTTTGGTCGGCCCGAGGCTATAGTAGAAGACCCTTTCTCAAGGTGCCACGCAGTGAGACTGAACCCGGAATAATTTGGTTGGGAAGGAAGCTTCTTACCACAGAGCCACACCTGCGCCTGTGATCAGAGATTGCTATGCTCTGTATGGTCATATCTTAGACGTATGTATAATTAGTTTTAAGTCCCATATACAAATTGATATTTCAAGAAAGTTGATGCTATTAAACAAAGTAAGCATTGTTCGAAGACAGTTAAGTCCCTTTTTTTCCATTTATATTATAGTTTATATTCCTCGTCACTGCATTATCAAAATGGACAACATGGAAATTATATGTGATCGCATGATATACAGTTTCTTATACTCGCGAATATTCGGAAACATGTAAAAAGAGCCATTATATGCTGTGAAAGGCTCGTATGTATATTGGGTTTGATAGTATTTACTACAATTTGAAATAAGAAGTTGACTCTTTGAATTTTCTACCAGACCTGAACGCGGATCGGAAATATTTTCCAGAAGATTTACAATCCACCTGACGAAAGGATTCTTCAGACACGGAATTGTGGACATTAATGTATTCACCAAGTAGGGAAAATAACATTATTGGCATTTAACACAACGTATTTTGATAAATTAGTGAAGTAACAATTATGACATTTTGATTGTAAAATTCAAAGAATCGTATAATCAGCTTAAATGAATTGAAAACGAACATAGCATATATGGAACCCTACAGTCAACTTCAACTGAATGACTGAATTCATTATTGTACACAGAGGCTTAAAACAACGAAATTGGCTCAGTGGTTAGAGCGTCAGCCTTATAATCGTGAGGTTGTGAGTTCGATTACCGGACAGGGATGTATGTGGTATTCTTGAGCAAGACGCTTTATTTCATGTTGCTCCAATTC
Source organism: Octopus rubescens (assembly GCA_027564515.1). Classification (NCBI taxonomy): domain Eukaryota; kingdom Metazoa; phylum Mollusca; class Cephalopoda; order Octopoda; family Octopodidae; genus Octopus; species Octopus rubescens. The sequence goes on along the minus strand of JAOPUL010666360.1, from coordinate 9,523 downwards.
AGCCAGCTGTAGAAATGAGTTGCAACGTCACTGGTGCCAAGCTGTAACGGCCTTTGCCTTTCCCTTGGACAACATCAGTGGCGTGGAGAGGATGGTATGCATGGGTACTGGCATGCATGGGCGACTGCTGGTCTTCCACAAACAGCCTTTTCAGACTTGTTCTTAGGGTGGGAAATTTCTAGGTGCAAACCCATGGTCATTCATGACCTAAGGGGCTTTTTTACCCTTTATACCAAACAATGTCAATTGCATAACATCTAAGGCTGGTTAGATTTATGTAGTTCATATTCAGTTTGAAGATTTTCGTATCAAAGGAGGAAAAAATGTGTACGGGGAAAGGAGTCATTCTGAAGAGAATAATGGTGCAATGCGATATGTGTAGAGACACTGAGAGTGATAGGATGAGGTGAAAGTTTATCAATGGATGCGTTTCAATGGAGATGGTATGAGGCAGCTATGTTGGATATGTAGTTACTTGCGTAGTTGCAATAGAGATATGGTATGAAGACGTTGTATATATGTACACAATAGAGTGAAGTACGTCAATGAACGAAGCTGCCAATGCACAAGTTGGCTTTATTTTGGTTGCTATCTAGAGTGCTCAAATGTGCAGCAGCTGTACCGTTTTTAATCTGAGGCCAATATCTGATTGTCAGTCTCACTTAAGCTATCTAGAGATTTCGAATATTCGAATTTCGTGACGCAAAGATAAATGCTAGCCGTTGAAATTCAGGTTTTGTATTGAGACGGTGAGTAAAAGTCATCAGTGTTTGTTGTAATTTTGATGTTCTAATTAGCGTTATCAATGAAAATTATTTTCAAGGTATCTCTTTACGGTGATCATGTGGATTTGATGCCAAATTCTGGAGCGGAAATTCCTTCGTGAAAGATTGATAGGGAAAGGCAACTCTCATATCAACAGCTAAAGCACTATTTTTTATATGTGATATCAAGTATATACAAGAGACCAAATGGAGGAACATAAATGGATACACGGGGACACATAACATATTCCGTGTTAATGAGTAACCAATCAGTGATACCTGCAAAGATATGATAGAGTAGGAAGCTCCAAATGAAATATCGATGGAGCGCATGAGCTAGCATTTCCATGCTAACATACAACTAATTTGATTGATTTGTTGATGTCAAATTATGCGGCATGGTTTACCAAAATATCTTCGATGATGAGAATAAAGTTTGGGTGGTAATGGTGAGTAGATTCTCTGTATATTCTGGTACGAAGAGATCTGCTACGAGGCTTACAAAAAGTGGGAAGATTCATTGTTAACTGAAACCGTAATCCTTAAGTCAGTAAACAGAATGTAATTACTTACGGCTTTTCAATCACGTTTTCGTTAAACCTCATACTAGTGGTTGACATATTGGGAAAGGGTCTCAGTATAGCAGGTTTTCAGTAAGCAAGTTATAATTTTTTTGTGGGGGACGGGAAAGAGAGTGGCAAGAGATAACGGGAAGAGAGAGGTGAGAGTAGAATGCTCCGTAGGTGCTACACCGTACGTTCTTGATTTGAGAGTAATTCATTTTTTAGAGTTCTGGCTGTTAGTCCTGTAGTGAAATATCAGGGAACGTTTTCGTAGTCATGAGAAATGGTGTATATTTTTTGGCTTTCCTACAATACGGTATATTGTTGAGAGCATAGGTGATACCAAATACGGGATATCTTTCTGCGTGAAAGCATTCATTGCGTATAATTGTGTAGAAGGATTTCAAACAAGTAATAGCATGTAGTAAACACAGTTTTCGAAAGAGAATATTCTGAAATTATGGAGTAAAGTACACAAGCTGTAATGATTCAAGAAACTACGATGGTGAGGATGAATAGTTAGTAGAGGTCAATATTAATGTTATGCCATTTAAAAACTAAATAGTCTGAGCAATAATTAATTAATGCATATTAGTGACACCAAAGCTAAATCATCCTTTCACATAAAATTTACAGTAACATTTAGAGAAGCTTCTTATTAATGTATCTCTAGTATTCACACAGCGGTCATTTCTAATATCGAAAGGAAGTCTGGAGCATCTTAACTGTGCTGCATTATTGCGTATACAGTATACATATATATATAAGTGTATATATATTTATTTATACTCACCTACATAGAAGCTCACACGAACACACACGCATACGCACATATACACACAAATACACGGACACGTAAGTAAACATGCACATACACACACACACACATACAGACACAACCTCCCACGCACACACACGTACACACATAGACACAGCCACAAACATACACACATACACATAGCCACACATATACACTCACATACGCGTGTGTGGGTGTCCATTACGTTAACGTATTACTTTAGGTCATGTGCCTTTACCACATAGATAATATCAACTTTATATACAAATATTTCGGCCATATTTCATCTCCAATAACTGGCGCTTCGTGTCGAGTGACTTTTCGACATAAACATCAGTAGAAAATATTAATTCCAAGCGTATGTAATGTGAGTAGACGCGTTTAACATTCATATTTGATTCGAATAACTACGATAGAACGTTGTTTTATTTATATGCATTTATATAAATGTCTTTGTGCGTTCCTCTAATAAAATAATAAGCTGCATATCTCAGAACTAATTATGAAAGAACCACACGCAATAAACTGCATATAACGATTCATGTTTCGTTCAGAGAACTATCTTCAAACATAAGAATACAATTTAGCGTCATTCTTTATCATCCTTCATGTATTTTAGTTTAAACATATAGCTATATTACTCTCTTACATTGTATTTAATGAGAATCAAAATATAGGAATCATCCTCACGGAATAATATTTATTCGTTCTTCCCATAACATATTAATAATCAGTAAACAGAACGCATAAATACATACATATTCTTCTGGCATGTATTTTAAAAATGTTTCTCATAACACAGCGACGAATATAGTTGACATGTCTAAAACCTGATCTAAAGATATCTCAATGTTTCAAATTTCTCAAGTTGACACTTAAACCTCTCTTACATCTCATATGGATTAGCATTATATACCGAATTATGTTCGTATAAATGTAAATGATTTCACCAAAAAAATAACTCTTTTGTAATGATAACAACACGCTTGAAGGTTGAATTTGAATAATTTAGGTTTGACTTCTTTTCTTTGTTATTCAAACAAAAAGAGAAATAATTTCTTCCTTGTTGGCAATGAAATTACCAGCACAAATATTTTTTATCTTATAACCAGAAAAAGGAATATCCAGTTCATGTTATACTTGTTGATGCTCATACAAAATTAAAACTGAAGCAGCAAATGATTCAATTTTGAATGTCGAAAAACATGAACCGAAAAACGAATGCAATGATGGATTTGAGAAAGGGCCTAGTGCAACATATTTTGTGAAGAATACATAGAATAGAGAAAATGAAGAGAGGAAACAATTGTTGTTGGTGAACCCAACCTCACTTGATATGCAATTTGCTTTTCCACAAGAATGATTATGATTTCAGGAATACAGTTTGCAGAGAGAGGAAGATGTATCTCTGTAGCATATATCTATATTCTTTACATTTGTGAAAGTAACTTAAGACTTAGTATTGATGTACGGCGTAATAATATCTCGCAGTGTTCTTTGTTACTGGCAGTGATCGATGCCAGAACTGCTGAAAGGCAGTTACCAAAAACTACTTGCAGTAATAGCAGGGCTATTATAGAAGTGGAAATACATTGAAAATGAGCTCTAGGTAATGTATATTTCTTGCTGTATCCTACATGGCAATGTGAAACATACCATTCTGTATATTCATTCCACGCTACTGTCGAATTGCAATCGTTTTATTGTATATTAACCACTTCAACCTTATCGATCTGGCGGAGGCGAACGCTACGAAACATGTCACTTCGTCCAGACTAATAAAAAAATATACATCAATTTGTTAATGATGTAATGCCATTAAATATATTTAGACGATATGTTGCACCAGTCCATTGTGGCATAGCTACAGGAAGAAATGGTCGGTGAAGTGGTAATTACAGGTAATTAGTAGCTAATTTGTGATTTTGTGTTTTTTTCTTCTACTACCGAAATATTAGAACTATTAATTGGAACATTAATTGTTATTATATTACTACAAAATAAGAAAGTGTGATATTAAGATATATCAATTCACTGGCAAGTTTCGTTTTGGACGTTTAGTGAGATTACGTTCTCGTAAACTACAACAAATTCTAAATTATGTAGTTAGCTAATAGTAATTAGTCAAAGGTAATAGTCAACAGTTTATTCATTACAGAAAAAAAATCGACTCTACTCTAATCTAACAGTTATATTAATTTTGTGTACCACGTTAATAGTAATTTAACGATATCATATTTTGGAGAGGAGACAATCGATTATATGAACCCCACTTCTTCAATGTACTTTACTTTATTTGAAAAGTTATTTCATTCCATCGAGATCATGTTAACGATGACGGAAATGTAGCGCGTGTTAATAAACGAAATACCAAACGCTTAAATATCAGGTCTCTAGCAGCCCCGTCTGTCATCCTATATTCGCATACTAAAATCCTACGAAATGTTGCTCAACATACCTTTGCAACTCTCCCAAACAGAATCTAACTTACCAATCCCACGATTCCTACTATTCCACCCGTTCATGCAGAAAATATTCTAACGCCATTTTCAAGTCAAACTTAATGCGTCACTTTAATTCTTCTAGCTCGCGTAAACCCATTATATAATGAATGCCGTCTCCACTCAGCATAAACCAGGAAATATATTGCCAAACGTAGGCCGCACAATCACCCTCAGTGTGCCAGGTTTCCGTTGCTCATCAACTTCTAAACTACGAAGCAGATGCATTAACAATACATCGTTTGCTACAGCCGCGATTCATACTTGAAACATGTAATCAAAAAGATACAAAATGAATATACAGATTTGTTTTAATCAGGAGAAACCCCCCCCCCGTTTCTTAATATATACACAATATGGCATTTTCTTGCGTTACCGACCTCAATAACATTTTTATTCCTTCCTTCGCTATATAAGTACTCTAATCATAAACAAGTTTACAGTCTGCGAGGTAGAACATTTGACTAACCGGTCGTAAATTATATATCAGAGACATTGATGGTTCTGATATAGATTATATTTAGCACTAACGGCTCATGGTTCGGAGATAGTTTCCCTGAACGATGCATGCAGGTTGTTAATAAATTTTGGCATGTCCTTAAAGCTCTTATATAAAATGTTAGCTCACCGACTTGCTCCTCTTAAATTCGAAGATGTTCTACTACGCTGGTATTGATCAATACCGCACAGATAAGTTTCAATATCTCATCGCAAATCTTTTCAACGCAAACAGGAAATATCGTTATTATACACGACTCAACGTCGGAGGTGTTCACACCCAACCCTTACCCTCAATGGCATTGATTTAGCATATAGTATTTATATATTTGCATTATAGTATACAGGGTTGCCCATAAAAATATGCTTTATCTCACTGCGTTTATGGTCATATATTATCCTTATTCATTGTTTTATCTATAACTTCTTACCTCGTTCCACACACACACAGCTCATCATAAGCTTTAGTTTATTTAAAGCCATCTTATTTTTAGGGCCATTTGCCTCTATAGTTCTGGCCTCTTACCAATCTCAAGAGTACCCCAGCCGACACCACCACCACTCCACTTTGCTAATCAGTGAAGTGTATATGTTTTTATTGGCTACAGTCTTTTCTCGCATTCTCACCTGTCCCCTATCTCTGCTGATATTGCATTCATCATCGCTCTCCCATTTGAAAATTGTTATAAAATTGAATAGGTTTCTCTCAAAGTGTACATCTTCCCACATCGAACACCACCCATACAATTCCCTTTATATTCCACATTACACTGCCGTTTTGTTTATCACCACAGAGATTCTTGCGTAGTACTTATGTATTCTACTTATTTCTTTATTAGAAATTTCTCAAAGTGATAAAGCAGCTGCATTCAGTTCGTCTTTTTCACTCTCCCTATCTCATTCTCCTTCTCTTTCCTAATAAATAAAAGAGAGATCGTTTTCTTAATACATTAACACCGACACTTTATATAAATAATCTTATTATCTTAACTTCAGTGCTTCTATGTTAGCAACATGCAGACTGATTGCACCTTCTCTCGTTATTAAACATGCCACTCTTCGCAATTCACTCTTAGAAGCCACACTGCCATTTTCATAAAATTCATGACGTATGGAAAAAAGTAAACCTACATATATTTGCATGTAGCCTAGTGCTTATAACTATACCAGATTTAGGGTCAATTCCTGGATTACGTGGTACCTTATGTCCTTGAACAATGTATTCTATATAACGTTATTCCTCAGCTGCAACTGTTTGAATTGCTTGTTTAACATCAAGTAAAAGAAGGAGTATTTTGTGATAATGCCCATTACTATTTACAGTTAGAATTTTAACAATTTTTACAGTTAGTAAAGGAGTTTCCATATTCTTACAACTAAATCATCAGTTACAGTGTGTGTAGAATATGGATTTTGTCAACAGATCTCTTCTCAATGTTTTGGTTAGTTATTAGGATGATCTTTATCTGTTGCGCCTCTTTTGGTATAACATATATGCTACCGACATATAATTCTCTCGCAAAAAGTGATGTGTCATATTTGATAGAGTCTAACCAACTTATGCAGTGAAACAAAAGTAATTTGTAATGAATTAAAACCGTATCTCTAATGAGAAGAACGCTAAAATCGTTAATGAGTAAGCTAAGGTGAAACCTCTAAAAAATGTCAGGTGAAGAAATTGTATTTATAGAGAAGTGTGCATGTGCGATATGTGGTAGCCATGGAGAAATCTTTCGATATGTTTCTAGTAAGCCAAGAACAGTGTGTAATTATCTGTTGTGTAATATGTCCTAACAAAAGGGTGTGATTAGTAACAGTTCTTGTCCCATAGTCACCCACATTTTTTGTCGAATAATCTCGGTGGAGAAGGAGGAATAACGTCAGAAAGGGTAGATGCAGTTAGATAGAAAGTGCGGTGACACCACTGAGATTAAACGTTGATGTCAAAACATGTGAAGTGCCACCACTACTTGTACGAAACCAGTGCAATGAGACATATTAAAAGAATCAGGACTAGGACTTGTGAGGACCCAGAATAAGCGAAAGGAACATAAGTTTAGGATCATGTTTTGTATGTCTGTTGTGTTTACTCAGGGTAAGGGCAAAGTAGCACATGAGTTTAAAAGGACACTAGGAGAAATTTAGTGAGACAAATACTAGATAACAATTTGGAGCGGTTGAATGGTTCTGTTTGGGCAGCTTACGGAGAATGCATTGATGAGAGTCAGTACCAGTGGGAACAAGTGCAGCGCCAATAACTAGTTACGTAACTGTATACGGTGGCATATATTAGTTGTGGCTTGTGCAACTTAAAGGTAACTGCTTTTAAAAACTCTTAGGCATGGGTGTTTAGAGAAATGCACCCCACGAGGATTTTGTATCATTATGTCACACATCCCAAAAAACAACTACAGTTGTTTTTTGGTTTGTGAAATATTTCATTATAATCTGAAATAATAATATAAAATCCTCGTAGTGGTACTTCTCTAAATAACCATGACTTAGATTTTCTGTAAGCGGTTACCTTTAAGTTGCAACAATTGATGGATGTATCAAAAGTTCCTTACATCTGGCTTCAATCTATTTGTGTAGAATTTTGATCAAGTATCTTGTACCTAAGTGTAGATTGACTGAATCTTGTGACTGGTATTATAAGACAGAATCTGTCAAGAATTCAGTCTGTTAGAAATCACTTGTAGATCAAAAGAAAACAAAAGGTGTTCCTTTTAGCATCATTCTGGTGTTAGATTAATATTCTGTTAACTGTATAGGTTCCTCATATATGTTAATAATCATTTCAATTGATCAAACAGCTTGAATTCCCATAGTCGAAACCATGTGAGATTTTAGTTTATTTAAAATATATAATAAGAATTTGCTTCACAACCACATGGTGTCGCGGTCAGTCCCACTGTGTATTCTCTTCTAGTGTTTCCTCAGGGTAAGCAAATGCTTCTGACTGGATTTCATAGACGGAAACTGAAAGTATATGTGTGTGTATGGGGTGGTGGCTCGGTTTTGTTTTCCTCGCGGTTTAACATCCGGTCGTCTTGTGTTTACGGCCCTGTAACCTAGCGGTTCAGCAAGAGAAGCTAGAATAAGTACGATATTTAAAGCTAATTTCTGGGTCGGTTCGCAGTCTAATGACATAAGCAAATTACGGATAATATATATATATATATATAATATCTATTATCGTTATAAAATTGTAAGATCACAAGATATAAGTGTAGAAAGTCATTAAGCTTCAAGCAGTCCGTGGAAGGTGTAAAAAAAACAACGTTATCTTAATAATAATTTTTGGCCTCGATGGTTGCAGACCTTTACTATATCGGTGTTCTATAAGGTCAAATCGATCGTATAGGTCACGGTTACCAACTATAGTTGCTATGAATGCGAATCAAAATCCAAATTGAGAGAGTTAGCCTGGATTTTATCTTTTCCACTTCCTCAATTTGTATATATATCGTCCATCATGTTTATTTACAGTTTTACTTTGATACACTCGGCTTATTAGCTGGCGCATCCCAGGACTAGCAATCACCTTACATAGCTGCGCGAAATTGCGTACGTCGTAGGAGAAAGACCGAATACATATTATGCAAAGAGTTTCTCCCTTCGTTTGCGAATTGTGTTCCGTAAAATTATGCCTTAAGATTAATATTTCACACTTTTCCGTCTTCGAGTTTGTTTAATCGGTCGCCTCTCCCTTCTCCGCGGGGACATTAAATTCCTATTGTTGGTATGTACGAACTTACTTAACCAGGTTACCCCGAGCTTCTATGCTGTCTCCTACATAACTATGTAGGTGCCTTTCGCACCATCATATAATGTTCCGTCACTAATATATATCTTCCTCGTAAGTATATGCATCACTGCCTGTTATGTCTTATTATGACATCTTATTATATATATATATATATATAAACGTTTACCTGTTTGTTCTACTCTGTATATGTCTACTTTCCTTGCCAGCTGGAGATACATTAGGACCGTTTTTGTGTTGATGATGGTGATTCAGAATTCAGGTGTAAACACAACCGCACTTATGTCCTATTTTTTCCTGACAATAAGATTGTCATTTTACTAAATGATAGGTCATATTTTAATAATTATTGACTCTTAAGATTGTTTTTTCTACTCTTGGATGAGTTGCTTCCCATTGTCATTCTAGAGGCGGATATAATTCTAATAAATCTAGAATTTATGTTCCATATTATTTCATATATCCGTATTTGTCTAAATATATGGATATGAGTGTATCCGTGTGTGTGTGTGTGTGGGGGGGAGGTATATATGTGTGCGTGCATGTGCGTATACATCTATAATGATGTTTGTGCGTGTTTGAAATTCGATTTGTTCGTATTTGCGTCTATGTATGTACATGTATGTATATGT
>JAOPUL010665312.1:0-10480 GCA_027564515.1 Octopus rubescens | reverse complement strand
GTTTTCCATGCTGGCATGGGTTGGATGGTTTAACCAGAGCTGTACCAGGTTCCAGTCTGATCTGGCTTGGTTTCTACAGCTGGATGCCCTTCCTAATGCCAACCACTTTACAATGTGTGCTGAGTACTTTTAACATGGCACCACACGAACGCCTGTACATGACACCAGCACAAGCACTTTTACGTGACAACCCCCCTGAGTGCTTTTACATGGCACTGGCATGAGTGCTTTTAATGTGATACTGCACGAGCGCTTTTATATGGTGCTGGCACAAGTGCTTCTAATGTGGCACTGCACTAGTGCTCGCACGTGGCACTGGCACGAGTACTTTTTATGTGGCACCGATGACTGTCCTTTGTCAGGCAATTTTTTTGTCACAGCTTTTCTCTTTGACGGGGCTACATTTTTTAGTCAAGTGTAGACTAGGGTTGTGCTCCTGGCATCTGAAATGTTGTCAGGCACTCACAATCCTTTCAAGCTAGGCAGTGGAGCATCAACCATTGACATGCATGAGAGATGTTCTGAGGGATGATCTGGTGATCAAAGAAGACCACAGTAGTTTCTCAGGTTGGAGTTTATGAAGAACTTACAAAATTCTTTGGCTTAGAAGTGCAACCGACATTGAATAAACCCTCAGCTGGGCCTGTCCAAGAAAACACAGGTAGAATCAAAAAACTCTACTCATTCAATATTAGAACATTGTTGTCAGATTTACGATGCACTTAGCTGTCAATCAACTCCCTTGTAAACATCATTCTACTGCTTTCATTTGTGGGTGGAGGGAGCAAACAATTTTCAGGAGCCTGACCAGCTGCTATTAGTTTGTGCCGGTCACTATCGATACCTTAGATGTTCTCAGACCCTGCACTACCAATTTCCTTCACAAAATTGGGATAACTGCAGCCCATCTGAGAAATGAGCCCTGTGAGGTGGGGTGGCTGCTGTAGCAAGTGTCGCTAACCATTCTCTGTGGCAATGCCATTGTGACCATGTCTGCAGGGCATGACTGAACACATCATTTATTCTGGGGTGTACTCCCACCCCCATCTTCTGCTGCTTAATCTGTCCCCTTTTTTTTCCTTTTCTTTATTTCCTAGTAATTAAATTATGATTCAATCTTTATGTAATTAAAACTAATTCTCTTTAAACAAAATAGTTCTTCTTTGGTCAAGTTTTCATCAATTTAAGTATCACTTGAAGCGGATGGTGAGAGAGTAGTTTGAAGTAGCTAAATGAACCTTCTCCACCACAAGGTCCAAGCCTTGTTGTGGTGTGGTGGCTTGCATGCCTCAATGAACCTGAGATCTATGCCAGCAGACCACAAGCTCCTTCTAGGACCTCCCATGTTGGACAGGTCAAAGGATATAGCTTAGACTCATATGGACCACCTCTTCCCTGAGGTAAAAATGCATAGGGCCAGTACCAGTGTCAGATTTACCATTGTGCTTCGGTATGCTTAAGCACATTCTTAGGGGGTGGCATCTTCTTGCCCCCAAATATTTTAGGATGGATTTTTGCCTGACTGTCTGATTAAGGGGCCTCATAACTTAACTAGCACAGGGCCTCATTTGTCCTAAATCTGACACTGGCCAGTACCACTGCCTAAAAAAAAAGACAAAACTAAAGAAGCATTGATAACAATTCAAAACCAACCAACAAGATCTGGGAGAGGAAGGCCTTCCTTTAGAGAAACTTATTACCTACTATCCCCAAAGATAGGGGGAAGAGAGGATGCCCTAAAAATAGCTGGAGGCAGGATACTGAAGCCGAGCCGAGAGAGCAGGGATTCAATTGGTGAAAAGCAGTGTAGTGGTGTCAGCTATAACGAGATGACAGTCGTACTGTGGCTGTGTCAACCAATCAGAGCTGGGCACGCATTAATGTGAAAAGGCAGTTTCACTGCCAGTTAAGCTGCGTTTTGTTTTCAGTTAGCCCTGAGGACCTCAAAGAGTGAACATCAGTTTTGCACTAACTCACCATCAGTTAGCCGGCAGACACCAGAGAGTCACACTGTGTAACACAGAATATCAGCAGGCTATACTGTGTAATACAGGCCATCAGAAGGTCACACTGTATAGTGCAGTACACTAACAGGCCATACTGTATTACAGAATACATCAGCAGGTCATATAGTGTCACAGTAGAACAGAGACACACACTATGTAACATAGAGCACCAGTAGGTTACATTGTGTAATGCAATACACCAGTTGGCAATATTTCTATCCTCATTTATTGCAGTGGTTTTGATCTGGAAAAATACAATAGTAAATGAATCCTCTCCACATACTTTGTAAATAGGAACAAATGATAGTTTCCTTAAGACCAAACTCACAGCCTACAGTAGTGAAGCTTCCACCATTATATATCATCTTGATCATCCCCATTTTTTCCTATAGAGAATACATTCTTCTGAGTCATTTGTTAAGATCAGGCCCCTTCGTATTTTTTCTGCTCGCTGGTTCTATCTATGTTGATGGGTACAAGTACATAAATCTGTATAAAAAAATACACAGCCTTATAGCATGGCCATGTAAATACAAGCAATAGTCAGTGCATTCTGGGTAATTAAGCATTGTGAGTGGTCACTGAGGTATGTTGTAATGTGGTTTACAATTGTGTGTATTGTGTTATCTCAGATCAGTGATGAATGAATAAACCAGTGATAAATGAGGCTACATGTACTGTGCTATTCATTACATTTGCAGGTCACAACATATTGTTGTTTCATAGTAAACCAATAGGCCATGTTACAGATTACGCCATATTGGGTAGAGATGACTGGCATCTTTCTCTCTTGTAAATATATTTTCAAACTATTATCTATAATGAAATACATATTTCATGTATTCCAGTTAAAAACCAAATTAGTTTTAAATCTAAATAGTTTTGTTGTTTTTAGTTCCTAAGTTAGCCTCAACCAAGCAAACATATGATCAAAAGCATTCCAGCTATGACCATCCCATCCATGGACTTAGTGTATCTAGGACTACATTATCTAATGTGACCTTATTTTTCAAGATGGGAAATTTCACAGCCATTTCTAGCAGGTCAAGCAACAATACAGAGAGACTCTCTCTTTCAACTCAAGCAAGTTTTATGCAATAGGATTATGAGTGATAATATGATAAGGAATGTAACACCATCATCACTATCATCATCATCATCATCCTTTAACATCCGTTTTCCATGCTGGCATGGGTTGAATGGTTTGACTGCAGCCAGCAAGCTGGAGAGCTGCACCAGGTTTCAGTCAGCTTTGGCATGGTTTCTACAGCTGGATGCTCTTCCTAACACCAACCTCTTTACAGTGTGTGCTGGGTGCTTTAACGTGCCACTGGCATTTGACCATAAAATATTGACCCTTTTAATGTGTGTTTGTCCGTACATACATGTGGCTGCCTCTTGTGTGTAATGGCCAAGTAGGTATAGTATCAAACTACCAGCTAATAAGCTGCTAGTTCAATCTCTCTTGCTGGTATGTCATTGCGTATTCAGGCCTTCCTCTTAGCTCTACATCATCATCCTCTCTTAACGTCCGTTTTCCATGCTGGCATGGATTAGACGGTTTGACTGGAGCTGGCAAGCTGAGGGTCTGCACCAGGTTCCAGTCTGATTTGGCTTGGTTTCTATGGCTGGATGCCCTTCCTAACGTCAACCACATTGCAGTGTGTGCTGGGTACTTTTAACATGCCACTGGCAACGGACTCTTGACGCTACTGCTTTTTACGTGGCACCACACAAGCGATTGGTAGACTGGGGACAGATAGACATATAGCCCGGGGACAGATGGGCATAAGGACCAGGGACAGATGGACATAAGGACTGGGGACATCATTGTAGAGCGACGACCCATGCGCATGTGTTCGAACCCACTTTGTATTGGTGGGTGGGAGGGAAAACTTTTATACAGCGAGGTAGAGTGGGAACTTGCATCTAAGGACATATTTTCACATTTTTAACATAACAATATACCAGAGATGAAATAAGGCAAGCTTAGACGAACCAAACACAGACATCTTAAATTGAGAATCATATTTTTAATCCCTTTGGCACTTTGTATTGCCCATAATGGCTTCGTTGCCCTTACCACACCAAAATAATTGAGAATCATAGCTTTACATTATTCCACTTAACAATCAGAGAATAGGTACGAGGTCAAGTGGAAATGTAACTTCAGATAGCCTGATGCTCCATCCATAGAGATCTGTCTCAAGAAGGAGCAAGTTGATTACAACAACCCCAGGGCTCAACTGCAAATTACTTAATCAACCACAAAAAGATGAAAGGCAAAGTTCATCTCAGCAGTATTTGAACTCAGATGTAATGCCAGAAAAAATGCTGCTAAGCATTTTGTCCGGCTTGCTGATGGTTTTGCCAACTTGTTACCTTATTCAGGGCCATCATAATGAAGCTAAAGTAACTTTAAAAAGCTCCATGGGGCTGAGGATCCATTCCATGTTATTGTTTAACTCTAGATCAGTTCTTATGAAGGAAGGTGTTCGTTCCAGTCCCTTTTGTATCTCAAGAACTACACTGTCCAATACGTCTATCCATTTTATGAAAAAGAATGGGGCACGATTTGAATGACCACAGAGCAGCTTACTTTATTGGTTCATGTACTGTATTTATTGAACACCATCTCCCGATGTTGAGCAGCACCTTCTGGTCCTGTGGTGTAACACATTGTCTTGTTAAACACCATCTCCTGATCCTTTGGTGTCCATAACATGTCACCCACTCAAATCCCCACCCCTGGTCCTTGGATGCCTCTCAGAGAATTCAGACCAGAAATTCCTGGTCTTTTTTCTTGAAGTATCAGAGACACATCAATGTCATTGATTGGTAGGGAATATAAACGTCATGGGCACTGTCCCTTCTTTTCTGACTTTACTTTAAATAAAAATAAAATCCCTACAGATCAAAAGGCACACTTAGGGTACTCCTTATATATATATAAGCACCCAGCACACACTGTAAATGTGGTTGGCAGTAGGAAGAGCATCCAGCTGTAGAAACCAAGCCAAACCAGACAGGAGCATGGCATTTGCCCGGGTTTGCCAGCTCCAATCAAACCGTCCAACCCATGCTTGCGTGGAAAAATGGACGTTAAAGGATGATGATGATGATATATATACTCACACACGCACACAGTTGCAAGTATGGCTGTGTAGTTGAGAAACTTGCCTCTTAACCATGAGGTCTTGGGTTCAGTCCCACTGCACAGCACCTTGGTCAAGTATCTTCCACTATAGCCTTGGGCCGACCAAAGCCTTGTGAGTGGATTTGGTAGATGGAAACTGAAAGAAGCCCATCATATGTGTGTGTAATCCCTAATTATTTTACCTTTATATATATATATATATATATATATATATATATACATGTATGTATATTTTTATGCATGTACCCTTGTCTTGGCATCATGAGATTGTTGTAAACAAGCAGCACTGTCACACCAGCGATGCTGATGATGATGATGAATACAAATGTTTCAGTACAACCATATTCATTGAATCATCAGTTAGAAAGGGGTTTACTGGTACAATATGGTAAATAAATGAGCTGTATCAGCTGTTTGATCAAGATAACTAAAATATTCCTTGAATTAGCATGTTAGTAATTGATTATTCCACAGACAGCTGTATGACACAGTGTATGACATTTGAATTACAAATACAATCCCATCCTATGAGCTTCCATACAGTTTCCATCAACCCCAATTTCACTCACAAGATTTGGACTAACCTGAAGATAGAGTAAAAGACATTTGACCAAGATTATGCCGAAAAGGACCAAAACCAGGATCGCAAAATTGTGAAGTGAATTTCTTAATCATTCAGAGTTATGCTGCAGTAAGGATCAGGAAAACTTCCCTGAAGTCTGAAAAGCTCTTGAAGGAATTGGTATCCAGTTCTGTCTTCACAGCATGAAGTAAACAGGATGTAGGATATACAACACAGCAGTCTATTCCAAGTAACAATCCTGGATTGATATGGTACTTATCCAAACTAACTCTGAGACCATACAGAGCTTGTAGTTTTTCCATACATCATCCAGTGATGTATCTAGATATAACTTTGATGTTTCTTGGGGTCAATTAGATGTTTTGAGTTTTTCAACATCAGACACTGTCACCTAGGTGACCCAGCTGGGGTTGATCAAGCCTCAGCTTGTGTCTAATTAGCACTAGCCCTGGTAGTGGCTAAGTTAATGAAGGTGAATGGCTAAATGGTTAGGGTATTCGGCTCACGGTTGTAAGGTCGTGAGTTCAATAACTGGCTGTGCATTGTGTCCTTGAGCAAGACACTTTATTTCACGTTGCTTCAGTCCACTCAGCTAGCAAAATTGAGTTGTACCTGTATTTGAAAGGGCCAGCCTTATCACATTTTGTGTCACACTGAATCATCATCATCATCATCCTTTAACGTCCGTTTTCCATGCATGGGTTGGACAAATCTCCTTGAGAACTACATTAAGGGTATGTGTGTCTGTGGTACTCAGCCACTTGCGTGTTAATTTCCTGAGCAGGTTTTTCCATTGATTGGGCCAACTGGAACCCTCATTGTCATAACTGATGGAGTTCCAATTTTAGTCCTCATAGCCCTCCTCCTTCCCAAGGCTCACACTTCCTGACCCACAGCCACCTTGAAGCAAACTATGTTACCTCCACAGCCAACCTGATGGCCTTCTGCCTACTGGTCCCTGTGATGCCCAGAGGGACTGGCCTACAAATCCTCTGCACCCTACTTTGATGGGATTACACCTTCCCTGACACCCAAAATGCTTTGGCATAGCTCCACCAACTCAGTATATTTCCTTCTCTTACTCTCACTCACCTCCTTCTCCTCCATGTGGTTGTCCCAATCACCAGCTTGGGTACTTTTAACTACATGTAATTTGAACTTAGAAACCAGTAGGTTGCAATCTAATATCTCCTTCATTGACCTATCACTGTACTCAATAGTATGAGGGCAGGGTAGAGAGAGGGTAGCTTAAGATGCAGTTTGAGATATTACCTAAGGTGGTGAACTGGCAGAATCATTTGCATGAAGGACAAAATGCTTAACAGCAGCATTTCGTCCGTCTTTATGTTCTGAGTTCAAATTCCACTAAGGTTAACTTTACCTTTCATCCATTCAGCGTCAGTGAAATGAAGTACCAGTTAAACACTGGGGTAAATGTAATCAACTACTATTCCCCCCACCCTTCCTGTTGTGCCTATAACAGAAAGGACCATTACTGATATATTTTCTAAGTGTTGATGGCACTACTTAGTCCCAAGTCAGCTCTAACAGACAGACATTGGTAGCATAGTTAAGGGGGAGGGGACAGTCTACCCTGGGTAACGCCCCCCACCTCAAAGGCAGCACTTTTGGATACTCTTATGGAACATCTTCCTGGCCCCAATACATCTCCAACACCTATTTTTCTCTCTCTCTCTCTCTCTCCTCTTTCCCTGCCCAACTGGGGTAGCCAAGTATCCCTTCTATAGTAAGACAACTATCTCTGTCCCTCTATTATACTCTAACCTCTCACCTGGCTCACAACCACTTCCCTTGCTTCTACTCCCCCTCTCTCAGCTGAGAGGTCTTTGTCTCTTGCAACCCCGCTGGTGCCATGTAAAAGGCACCTGTGCTGGTGGTACACGAAAAGCTCCTCGTACACTATGTAAAGTGGTTGGCATTAGGAAGGGCATCCACCCATGCCAAAACAGATGGAGCCTGGTATAGGTCTCTGGATTGCCAGCTCCTGTTGAGCCATCCAACCCATGCCAGCATGGAAAACAGACGTTAAATGATGATGCTGCTGATGATGTATAAGCCTGTATATTCTTAAGGGCCCTGAGGTGATAGGTGGCACCATGCCCAAGGGCTGCTCCAGGCAGCCTACATTCTAGCAACACCACAGACAGACATACGATCAAAGAAGACACTTTTGTCTATTATTCTAGTATAGTGTATTGAGGACTACATAATTTAATGTCTCAGTGGGATTCGAGGGAGATTTGGCTGCTATTTCTAGCAGTAACTTTGGTTGTTGTGTAGCACCCCTCTTCATTGGTCAGTCTTTCACAGACAAACATGGCACACATCTATCTGGTCATAGATTTTGGTGTGACCCAATGTTTCACTATTTCAAATATATTATACCCCTTGCCTTCAAAAGGAGACAAATAATATATGACACATTTAAGTATAAAGCTTTCTAGCCATGACCATCATGTCTTTCAACAGGACAGACATTATGTATGTAGAACTAAATTTATTCAATGCATTTACCTTCTTTCTTTTAATAATTTTTAAATGGCAGGATGTGGTTTGATGGCTATTTGGCTGCTATTTCTAGCATGCAGAGCAATCACCTAAAGCACTGAATTTATATGAGAGACTTCGGTTCCTGAGTATTCTTTTATCTTTGATCTTTTACTTGTTTCCATAATTTAATCAGAATACAGGATTTGTATGGAGTTACCTTCTCTTAGATGACCAAATAAAGAACTGGAGGGCCTCATCGGCCCTGGGTTGTATCAATAGACTGTCATTTGCAGCACCTCTTTATGCCTATCTTTTATCTGTTACTTGTTTCAGTCAGTAGACTGTGGCCATGCTGGGGCACCGCCTTGAAGAATTTTAATCAATCAAATTGACCCCAGTATTTATTTTTATTTCAAGCCTGGTACTTATTCTATCGGTCTCTTTTGTCAAACTGCTAGATTATGGGGACGTAAACACACCAACATCGGTTGTCAAGCGGTGGTGGGGGATTAACACAGACACACACACACATATATACGACAGGCTTCTTTCAGTTTCCATCTACCTAATCCACTCACAAAGCTTTGGTCAGCCCAAGGTTATAGTAGAAAACACTTGCCCGAGGTGCCACACAATAGGACTGAACCTGGAACCATGTGGTTAGGAAGCAAGCTTCTTTACCACACAATCATGCCTGCACCTATGTAAACATAATTTTCACAGATGAATGAGAAATAAGATGCAGTAGTTGACGCCCAGCACCAAGGTCCTGTGTCGATATCCCAGAGTGGAGCCTCCAAGACTGAAAGAAAAGGAAGATGGCATCGTTAAGCCAGAGATCAGCTCTGAATGTTTATCAAAGAATGGAATCTTCCTCATCGTCATCCACTTTCCATGTTTGGGTGAACCAGGCAGAATTCGTTGCCTGTGCTCTTCTTGTCGCCAACTCTCACCTGTTTCCAAGAAAAGTGGTATTTCTCCCAGTTCAGACACTTTTCCATGGAAGATCGCAAACAAACTACATTATTTTGTTTGATGGTAATATTTGTTGGCAATTTCAGGCAGAGGGCTGGCAGATCGTTAGCAGACAGGGAAAACAATGCTTAGTGGCATTTCATCCGTCTTTGTGTTCTGAGCTCAAATTCTGTGAAGGTCGACTTTCATCCTTTCGGGGTCAATAAAATAAGTACCAGTTTAACACTGGGGTCGATGTAATCAGCTTAGCCCCTTTCCCAAAATTGCTGGCCTTGTGCCAAAATTTAAAATTATTATTATTATTAAATAATTAAGGCAGAATCGTTAGTACACTGATTAAAATGCTGAGCAGCATTTCTCCTGGCCTTTACACTCTGAGTTCAAATTTTGCCATGGTTGACTTTCCCTTTTCTCCTTTCAGGGTCAATAAAATACCAGTTAAGCACTGGTGTCAACTAGTCCCATCCCCACCAAATTTCATGCCTTGTGCCTCTAGGAGAAAGGATCATCATCATCACCATGGCAGTGAATTGGCAGAATAGCTAGAGAGCACTGGTTGGTTTAACTCTTTAATATTCAGATTAGTCTGTCAAATGTAATGCTTATTTATCCACATTGTTTTGAATTAATCATGTATTATCTTGAAACTTTGAAATTTTGATGATGTGATTGTTTTTAGAATGACATCATAGGGTAGGTATGAGAGGCCAGATCAGGTCAGTTTGAGCATAAAACAGGGAGAATATTTGGGTTGGATATGGTTGGTTTAAATGCTAAAGGGTTGATGCTGGGTCTAAAAGAGGACAAACCAATTACTGCAGTGATTGAAGAGAATGGGATAAGTATCATGCAACCTTAATTGAAAGGTTGTTGAAGACCATGTCAGCATTGTACTGACAACAGAGGGATTCTGATCCAGATGATGTGGTGGGGCCCTTCATAGCTCAGCTAATTACAGAAATGCTCAGAGAGCAATGATGAAGCACCAACCTTACAGAAGGTGATTAGAGTGAAAGATTGTCAAAATTATGGGCTGCCCTGATTCTATCTTGGTGGTAAATTCTTACCACTGCGTAGATGGGTTGCCTATATTAGTTTTGGGTACCAAATTTCTAATCTGTCGTAATATATTTGGTATACAAAATAAAAATGGATATACATACATATATCCATGTATGTATCATCATCATCATCATCATCATCATCCTTTAACGTCTGTTTTTCCATGCAGGCATGGGTTAGACGGTT
>JAOPUL010664864.1:0-10481 GCA_027564515.1 Octopus rubescens | reverse complement strand
CGCAGTGGGACTGAACCCGGAACCATGGGGTTGGGAAGCAAGCTTCTTACCACACAGCCACGCCTGCGCCTATGTATGTATATATATATATATATATATACATACATATCAGTGCCACATTAAAAGCACCCATGCCGGTGACATCTTAATGGAGTGGTTGGTTTTAGGAAGTGCATCCAGCCGTAGAAACCAAGCCAAAACGGAGTGGAGTCTATTGCAGCTTGCCAGTTCCAGTCAAATCGTCTAACCCATGCCAGCATAGAAAGCAGACACTAAATGATGATGATATATACATATATATAGGGGGGGGGGTGCATGTTCAATATATTATTTCCCCCCTACACTAAACATGTGTAATTTAGGGGAAATAATATATAGAATACATATTGGTTACTGTAGGGTGTGGAAATATGGGTGGCAAGAAGAGCAGAGACAAGTGAGTTGGGGGTGGCATGAGATCAGTCATCTTGTAGTTGTAGGAAAGACAACTTGTGGCTCAGAGATTGGAGTATGTTGGAATTTAAGAGTAGTTGACTGGGAACACCAGTATGCAAATTGTATGATGCATGTTAGTGAAACATGGGCACTGAGAGTAGAAGACAAAGGGTGGAAAGAAATGAAGCAAGCGTGCTCCTCTGGATGTACATGAATGATAAAGCACAAATGTGCTGAGATAATAACTTGGTATGACTCGCATGTAATGTACAAGAGAGAAGACTGATGGACATATGATGCATATGGAGGATGGCAATTGATCCAATGACGTACCAAATGATCCAAGTGAAAGGAAATTGTGGAAGAGGAAGACTATAGAAGGCATGGTAAGAATTGGCGAAGGCTAATCTCAGGAGGCAGAATCTCCTAAACACATGAGAGATTGCCACGAAAGGAAAATCCAACGAATGCAAGCATACAAAAGAAAAAAAAATGGACATAAGAGATGATGAGGATATAGAATTTTAACACAGGTTGTATGTAGCACTTTCATGTTCGTGGACCACAAATTAAATACTAAACCACATATATTCATAGTCAACAGTATTCCTCAGTGGATTGAGAAGAAATGACTGATATTGGTGTAAGTTGCATTTTCGAGTAATCACAGTTGTTCTCTTTACCATTCACCAGAAAAAAAGGCATGTGTGTATCTGTTTTGAAGTTCATGAAGAAGAAGCACATCTGACTTCTGTTTACTATCTTAAGTCTGGTGCAATCCATGCCAACATGGAAAAGTGGACGTAAAAATAATGATAATATATTGGTTGAAGAAAACGTCAGGTAAAACAAGGGCCAAGACAACATAAATTTTACAATGTATGTATTCATTTATACATATATATACACACACACATTTCTCTCTCATATATATAATTTTTGTATGTGTCTTGAAAGATTTTTGATGTCGAATCATGTTAAAACGTATCTTGGAAGGCTTGCATTGCCGTTAAAAACACAAGCACCAGTTCTATTTTGCTTCTTATTAACCAACTAATCATTTAATCAACAAAGCTATCAGTTGATTTGTCAGTCTTTTTGTTGCCATTCATGACCCTATCAATGATGTCTCCAGTTACTCCAGTTGTCATACTATATTCACACTGGGTCTTGTGTTTTCTTATTGTATTTATACTTTTTGAGATGTGTATGTGTGTGATGGCAATGATTTAGGCATATGTATGTTTCTGCATCTTATATGCACAAACATTCTAGAAAACATCCAAAAGAAAATTATCTGATTGACAATAAAATTTTCTCATGCTGTATCCTCATTTGGCATGATCCATTGAAACTATTATACTCCTAATCTTCTTAAACCATCAGTTGTGTACCACTCCCATCCAATATCCTCACCTCCTATTGTCTCTTTCAGACATCATACAAAACAACCTACCAATCCTATTGCCACTTCACTCCAACTTCATTGAATAACTTCCTGCCAACTTTATCTCTACAAACAAATTTGGCAGAAGTTCAAGAAGTTGAGCACCACTTATATTGTCTAGAAGAAATGTGGTCTTTGTCCTTCCTTGTCAGTCCAGTTTTCAAATTACAAGATATATATTACAGTTATACTTAATACCATCAATCTCACTACATTGTTATATATTTTATGTTGGTATTTGTTGATGTGCAAAATTCTGGAAATAATTTAAGAAAAATAAAGTACACATTTTATTGCTTAGAGTGAAGAAAATACAAAATAGTTATTTTCCTAAGATACTGATGTCAGCTTTTATTTATTTGTATTGTATGTGTCAAACAACAGGATAGCAGCAGTGATACCTATCACAATTTGTAGTGTGTATCTATATCACCTCTTTTGTTTTAGTACTCATGGAGATTCCACAGCACAAAACTAACATTTTTGTTATATCTGCCAGTATATATTATTAGAGTCAAAATAATATGGTTTCTTCACAATCACAATAAGTTCCATATGAACTCAACCAGAACTGTACATGTGACCAACTCAGATTTGGCTCAAATTTATTTTGGTAATATCTCTATATGCATAAGGAACACCTGCATAATTTTAGGGTCCAACTCCTAAGGGTTTCAAATATATGCCCCCACCACCACCACCACCACCAATTTGAGGACCCGCCCCTTGTGAAGTACAAATGTCAATTTATACAGATTTTGGTGCTGAATATCTTTAAAATTAATTACAGTATTTGACAGAAATTGGCTACCCTGAGTAATCTGAACCCCAGTCTGTCAGAATTGCTCTATCTCCCTTCATTTTCAAGTTATTGGCCATTGCATGACAAGATCGACTATCTATGAACCTCAGGATTTTATTTTGGAGATACCTTTCATCCCATATTTTTTACTTGTTTCAGACAATGAACTGTGGCCATACTGGGACACCATCTGGAAGGGCTTAGTTGAACAAATCGACCCCAATACTTATTTTATCAGTCTCTTGTCGAACTTCTAAGTTATGAGGACATCAACAAACCAACACTGGTTGTCAATGGTGGTGGTGGTGGTGGGGGGGCAATTACAAAGACATAAACATAGATATGTACATATATATCTTTTATTTTTTACTTGTTTCAGTCATCAGACTGTAGCCATGCTGGGGCACGGCCTTGAATTTTTTTTAGCTGAATGAATCAACCCCAGTACTTATTGTTTCAAGCCTGGTACTTAGTCTATCAATCTCTTTTACTGAACCACTAAGTTATGGGGATGTAAACTAACCACTAAGTTATGGGGATGTAAACTAACCAACACCGGTTGTCAAGTGGTAGTATGGGATAAACAGATACAAGGACACACACAGATATATACATATATATATATACGACAGGCTTCTTTCAGTTTCTGCCTACCAAATCCACTTACAAGGTTTTGGTTGGCCTGAGGCTATAGTAGAAGACACTTGCCCAAGGTGCCATGCAGTGTGACTGAACACAGAACCATGTGGTTGGGGAGCAAGCTTCTTACCACACAGCTACGCTCAAAACAGTTTGATTCGCACCCGTAATTACTCAGTTTCGCAGAGCACTGCACGAGCGTCTGGTGCACACACACACAAGTACATACCAATCAGCCCCATACCCAATCCACATACCAGCAACTAGTGCACGCACACACAGGCTTATACTCAAAGACCCTGCAAACATACCAATCTTGTGCAAAGCCGTGTTAAAACAGACCCCATGGCGCCATACACCTCGAACACTCCTAGTCCATTTTGGCCAAAGGGAAAAATATCTCCTCGACCCAACTAACATTCTTTGATACTATTCCCCCACAACACCATGTGATCCGCCCTAACTGATGGCAGCCTATCTTCCGGTAGCCATCCTTGACTTCCTGTGAATCTCTTCATTCATTATTCATGACCCAGATGCTCGTGCAGCGCTCTGCGACACTCTGAGTAATTACGGGTGCAAATCAAACTGTTTTGAATAATACATGTAACTCCTACTAATGTGTTGAGTGCCCTTTTCTTTTGTTTATCCACTCACATATATATATACATATATACACAACGGGCTTCTTTCAGTTTCTGTCTACCAAATCCACTCACAATCTTTTGGTCAGCCTGAGGCTATAGTAGAAGACACTTGCCCAAGGTACCACGCAGTGGAATTGAACTTGGAACCATGTGATTGTGAAGCAAACTTCTTACCACACAGCAATGCCTGCACTTATATATATATATGCACACACACTCATGTAGACACTTTGGATGACAGCTAATCAGTTATTCAGTTTAACATCACTACTCAGAAGTATTCAAACTAGACCTCTGGTCTGAAAATAATTTGATAGGTTACTTCCTTGTGTATTATCTTAGTTGGTGGTTCCAGATAGAAGTGGTTCTCTAACAGAAGCTTTCCACTAGATGCATCTATGGTACACCCCTCTATAATTGATACTTTCAGCTGCTGCTTTGCTTGCTAGTAGACAGTGATCCATATGATTTTCACTACCCATCATCAGTTTCAGAGGGCTTGCAAAGATAATTAACATTCCCCTTTCTCCTTTGAATAATAAAATGTGTCATATAAAACAAAGACAGTTGTGACTGTTAAATATTAAAGCTATGTATTAAATAAATTTTCTGCCAAACAACATGTGCAAAAATTCTAAATCAAGCTAATATTTTACAATACAATTTCCCCAAGATTTACCATAATTTCCACTCAAGAACATACCTCTCTACCTGGATATATTCTAATATTTTTTCAAAACTAAATTTGTTTTTCAAGTGTATTTGTAACTAGTTAAATCAGTAATCTTAGATAATATTTTACCACATATCACAAATAGTGTGGTTTATTGTATGAAAATATGTATGAGAACTCACAGTGGTATGGTTTCTCACTAGCATGTGTATGTTTGTGAACAGTCAAGTTATTGTTAAGAGAGTTTTTTACCACAGATATCACATTTGTATGGTTTCTAACGTGTGTGAGTACGTATGTGAACAGCCAATGCACTATTAGTAGAGAATGTTTTACCACACAAATCACAGTTGTATGGTTTCTCACCTGTGTGTGTTCGTTTGTGAACAGTCAAGATATCTTTACGAGAGAATGATTTACCACAGGTATCACAACAGTATAGTTTCTCACCTGTGTGAGTACGTTTGTGAACATTTAACGTACAATTAAAAGAGAATGTTCTTCCACACAGTTCACAGCGGTATGGTTTCTCACCTGTGTGAGTACGTTTGTGAACAGTCAAGTCACAGTTATGAGAGAATGTTTTGCCACAGATATTACAGTGGTATGGTTTCTCACCTGTGTGAATACGTTTGTGAACAGTCAGAGTACTATTAGATGAGAATGTTTTACCACACAATGCACAGTAGTATGGTCTCTCACCTGTGTGTGTACGTATATGACGAGTCAAATGTTCATTCACAGAAAATGTTTTACCACAGACATTACAGTGGTATGGTTTTTCACCTGTGTGAGTACGTTTGTGGATAGTTAAAACATCATTACGAGAGAATGTTTTACCACAAATATTACAGTGGTATGGTTTCTCACCTGTATGAGTACGTGTGTGAACAGTCAAGTCACGGTTATGAGAGAAAGTTTTACCACAGATTTCACAGTGGAATGGCTTCTCTCCAGTGTGAGTACGTTTGTGACTAGTCAAGTGTCCAGTCCGAGAAAATGTTTTAGCACAGATATCACAGTGATATGGTTTGCCACCAGTAGGTGTACATTTGTGTAATGCCAAAGCAGCATCTGTAGTGAACCCTTTACCACAAACTTTACAATGGTAAACATTTGAACTTGTGTGAAGTAATTTATGTTCATTGATGTCTTCACTTCCAGTGAAGGTCTTTGCCTTGATGTCACAGTGGTATGATTTCTTCCCTACATTTTCACTTTGGTGAGGAAACTCATTATTCTCATTTTGTGTTTCTTCATACACCAGATTCTCACACAGTCTCTCCTCCATAATGTCATTTGTTGCTCACAAATTACAATCCTTCTGTTATATTGTGAAGCCAAACTAGCTGTTTATAAGACAAAGTGACAGTGAAATTAACATGCTAGGCTACTGAACACAAGATTATTATATCAAAACTTACTACTGATGATACACTATCTTAACCGACAATAGAAAACAAATATTTGAAAAAAATCTGCCATTACATCTTAGCTTAAAAAAAAAACTTTTCAACGGTATTTGAAGATGGATGCATTTGTCAAGATTATTATTTTCTAATAAATTTCTGTGAAATTTTTTGATATCCATCATCATATAAAATCATCCAGGAACTAGATTTCCAATTAACTTTAGAAAATCTCTTTAAAATTAGATCACTTCTGTCACATGTCTTTTTATAATGCCATTGGTCAGCTTTTCATATTCTTCACAAATTAGTTGCGTGAGAAATTGTCACATGAATATTGCCAGATAACCTGAAATATAGAGACAGTATAATATATGAGACAAATAAAAGTCAATACAAACGGTATTAGAGAGAAGATATTTAACCAGAGATAGTGAAAGATAGATGAGAGAGAGAGAGAGAGAGAGAAAGAAAGAAAAGATATATATAGTCACAGACATGGCTGTGTTTGTTAATGTCACTTTGTAACCATTTGGTTCTGGGTTTGACCCCACATTATATAGCACCTTGAACAAGTGCCTTTTCTTATAACCAATACTTTGTTAGTGGAATTTGGTTGATGGAAACTCTAACAAAAGTCCATCTAGTGTGTATGTGTGTGTGTTTGTGCACCTGCCTGCATTTAACACACGTTGCATCACTTTATATCCCATCACTTAGCAGTTTGACAAACAGACTCAATAAAACAAGTACCAGACTGAAATTACTATTGGAGTTGTTTAAGTCAACTAAACCGTTAAAAGCGATGCTCCAGCATGGCTATAGTTCCATGAATGAAACCAGTAAAATGTATGGATATATAAAATTGTCCATAAAAAGATGTGAAAGTCGGATAATCATGAAAATTACTTTATTTAATGTCATGAAAGAAAAATACCTGGAAGTTATTTGAAGGATTCCCTAAAGATAAAAAAAAAAATGGTCCAGAAACGTTGAATTGGTTTGTCGGGTGAGGGAGATTTGGGTGGCAGGGCATACTATGTGTTTAGATTGATAGAGAAAGATATGATGATGATTGGTAAGGATAAAAGCTAACTCTAGCATACATTGTTCGAAGGTGATGGAATAAACATAGATCAAGGATTGTATGCATGAGTTAGAAGAGAGTGAATAAGTTTGGGGGCGGTGCACAACTGTAGGTATGTCACAAAGTCGACTCGTGTGAATTATCCGAAACTCCATCCACCACCTCCGAAAAATATTTTCACAACAAATGCTGATATAACTGTAATCTGCAGTATCTGAAAGGTGGTTCTGGAAATTTTCATTAAATAAATTTCTATTTTCTGAAAGTTATGAAGAAACAAAGTCGGGAAGCATACTTGTGTAGATATGCCAGTGAGATAGGTATTTTGATGAATGTATACAGAGTGGAGCCGTAATAGTCAAGATTTCATGGTAGAAATAAAGGTAAAATATACCTAAACAAAAAATTAAATTCAGATCATTAAAGACAAACATCTTTCTGTTCAAAGATGTGGGGAATAATGAAAATCAGAATGGAATGTTGATTAGACAACAACATCCTTACTTTCGTGAAATTTCTTTTTTATTTTCATTTTGAACGCGTCAAAACAAAGAGATGTACGTATTATAACACGTAAACAACAAAGAGCGTTTATATAAATTATACTTACATATTAATATAGATCCAATGAGAAAGGTGTCACAATGTATTTAAAGACAACTTGAGACAGTGATCGATGCCAGCTTCAAGAGAATCTTAACATCAAACGCTAATTTCCATTTTCAAATCAACATACTTAAGAATGTTGCATGTATTTTTTATAGAGGTAATTATCAATCATCTATATATAATTCGATTCCCTAAGTGTCAGCTGTAAACTGGATTTGAGCAAATAAGATAGACGTTTATCAATGAACAGAAATATTTGAGAAGTTTTAACAAGAAACTGTCAGGGGAAGTAACTATATCTCTATTTTGAAAATGTCTTTAAATATATCCCTGAGAGGGTATATATGTTTTATATTCTAAAGATTGTATATTTAATAAATTATCACCACCAACAAGGTAATTTTTTGATTCAACGGCATAAAAATATATATACCCTTTGCATTAGTGTTGATATTTTTGTAATTATTTTTCGAATAAGCATTTTAAAAAATGATAAGAAAAACAGTACAATGAGTTAATGTTATAATTCTAAACATTTCTATGATGCAGAAACATGTTTCAGTAATGTGGTGATGCTATAGTCTTCGGCTAATATATAGTGATATAATGATATATCATGATGGTATTTCATTGATGTCCACTAATTAAATTTTCAAAATTAAACGAAGATTTGAATTTCAATAGAAAGGGCGAAAGACATGTACCCACGAGCAATAAAAAAATTACTCTTCCAATAGAAATAAGACACACCAATGCAAAGGCGCCTCTGGAAGATTAAAAAAATATATTGTAATATAAACTACATTAGTGTGTTATAATTATTTCGATCAGACGAAAGCTGGACATTTTTCTTCTGCTACTGATATACTTCTGTGCTTTTTTTAGCACAATACGTATACGAGATGCTATCTCAAGACGAATACCGCAGTTTTGTGACTCTCTACAGTGTCCACATAAATAAGATATACTGAATCACACACACACACATACACAGGTGCGAGAGGTACTTGAGGACATAAATGGTAATTTAATAAAACAATTACAATCTTTCACAAACCGAATGTATATAAATAAAAATTTCTGCTTATGTTCTCGATAAACTTTCTTATAAGATTATTTTACGAATCTGCCTTGAGTTTCGATGATTACTTCAATGCGGAGCCGGAATCGTTGACAGACATGCCTGCACTAAATGATTCTTATTTTTTCGACTCCCTTTCAACAACGCGTCAAACGTAGTAGTCCATGATATTTAAATCTGAAGAGTTTAGAGTCCGAAGTTTGGTATTACATGATCGTAAAGATTGTCTGACATCCATTCATGGGTTACGTGGGCTTTGTGAGAAGATGCTGAGTCTTGTTGAAACACGTATGACCTTCCACTGCGTACTTGATTCATCCAGTACATCAACGAATCCAACAGCATTAATTCTAAGACGTTGTGGAAAGATTAAGGTGACCTGACATAACCTTCATTACTCACCACGACTAAAAACCATTACAGATGCTTAGGGTGCATCACTCTGGGGATATTAGAAGGGTCTACCCATAATAAGTTGTCATTTCTCTTGTTAGACTATTGATCTTGATCGAAATTTTTCTTATCAAAGAACTAAAGCATGCTATGTTCGTGAGGGTTTTAAACCTTGTTAAGTAACCGCTTCGTACGGATAAAATAGTATTTTAAGTACATACAACTTGCATCAAATGTTCTCGTGCATCACAGTTCTGATATTCCACTTTGACACTTGAAGTTCTTTGGCGATACCCCTCACTGATTTTTCGGTATCATCATCTATGGTATTTTACTCCCGTTGGATGAATAGTGGTGTCCTTATAGTGTCCGAACGTTTTGGATGTTTTTTTACTCTTTGATACAGTTGAAACATTCCCGCCATTGGCTTCCACTTCCATCTGAACTCTGTGTAGAAAAAGATTTTGCAACATTTAGAAATTTGGCAATTTCTAAATCGCTGTGTTCTGCACATGTGGCAACGAAGACTGCGTGTCTTTTCATTTCTTGTGATTGAATTTTATCTGCCATGGAGAAATAAAAAACTTGTTACTTGGGTGGAAGAGAGTCACCCAGTGATATTTTAATGTCCTCAAATATACCTCACATCCTGGATATATACATACATATATATACATTTTTAATGGTGTTTTAACTATATTATCAGCTAAGGTGACCTACATTTCTAATGTAGGCCATCTTACCTCTGAATGGATATGTAAGGAATAGCTTCCTAGATTCTTAGCCAATATTCTAAACCTAGCCTAGATTTTTCTACCAGTTCCCTTCTATTGTTCTCGGCTTTTGCACTTACAAATTTATGAGAATCAGCTGTTACATAAAAATAAGTTCTGTTCTTTAATTAACCATTTCGAGTCAAACTTAGGTCAAGGAAGATTACAGACGAAAAATCCTTTGTTTACCTGATCTAATTTAATTAGAAAAAATATAAATACGGAACCAAAAATCGATTCTACCTCTTTCACTTGTCCTCTCGCTATCTCGCTAGAAGAGCACATCTGTCTGTTTCTCACTTCACGTATGGCATGTAGCGATGAGCGATGTAACGTTACCAGTGTAGAGAAGACGAAGATGTTGGCAGTCACCAAATGTAGAGGATATATAAGTTGCCATTATAACGGCAGTGAAGGAGATGATGTGGAAATCATGAACAGCAAGAATATATTCAACTGATATTTATTTACATGTAGAGATGTTAC
>JAOPUL010664769.1:0-10481 GCA_027564515.1 Octopus rubescens | reverse complement strand
ATATAAACATACACATGATATATTGGAAGTTAAATTGTGCTCTAGTTTAAATTTTTTATGAGTTGCAGTTTGCTCGAAACGGTAAAGTTCCTAAGTTCATCCTCAACGTTTCTATACCTTCATGATCACATTCTTTTTTTTTATGAAGTTTATGTTGGTGTTTATTTCTGCTTCTTTATGGTAGGTAGAGATCAGGATGATTGGCGAAGCTAATGCAGCCGGAATTTGATTACTTACTTTTAGAGCTGTACACCATTTAGGTGTTTACTTTTGTGACTATACTGTGTGTTTACTTTAGCATTATGCTATATAATGTGAGTATTGCTGCCATCATTATATATTGACTTTATTATGAAGAATTCTGTAGATTATAAATTTGTTGTTCATTAATGTTTTCCTACAGAGCTTTGTTTGCATGCTTTCCTGTGCGGCATCCGGCCTGCGGACAACTTCCTTCCTGTCTCCTATCAGCCACAGCAGGCTTGAATTATTCATTGTCGATTCGTGTTTGTTTTTGTTCTGAGGACTATTTTTTCTCGTTCGTCGTTTGTGGTGGACAAACTGAACGCTTTGTCTAAATTAGAATTTTATCGCTGACATTTGTATCGTTGTGGATATGTACTGTTTCTATGTAAGTATATGCATTTATTCGTACCTTTTGTGTACACAGATGCGATGTATCTGTTGTTCTCTATCTGAATGTTTATGTCTAAAATGGAGTCTTTGTATTGTTAGGGGCTTTTCTTTGTATTGAGCAGTATAGTGAATATTTAGTACGGTTTTCTTTTTTAGGTCTTCCTTTAATTTGGTGACATCTTCCAGTGTATCCATTTTGATAAGCATATCGTCCCCAGAGCTAGTGCAATTTGTAAGTTTATATATTTCGGTAGCAAGTTCACGGCCATTATACACGACAACAATAGAAATCAAATAATAATAATCCTAACAATTTCTAAGGCATCGAGCTGGCAGAATCATTAGCACGCCTGGCAAAATGTTTAGCGGCATTTCGTCAGTCTTCAGGTTTTGTGTTCAAAATCCTCCGAGGTCGACTTAGCCTTTCATCCTTTCGGGATCGATAAAATAAGTACCAGTTGGACACTGGGATCGATGTAATCGACTTACCTCTTCCCTCGAAATTGCTGGCCTTGTACCTAAATTTGAAAACAATAACTATAAAAATTTCTTAACTGAAAAAAAAAAAATGATTTTCATTTATTACTAATGATTTCTTTATTGATTTAATAAATAACACATCTAACGATAATGATAATTCTTTCTAATTTTGGAATTAGGTTAGCAATTTTAAGGAGAGGGGATGTCGGTTACATTGATCCCAGTGCTCAACTGGTACATATTTTATAAAACCCGAAAGCTTGACAGGCAGAGTTGACCTAGGCAGGATTTGAACTGGGAATGTAAAGAGCCGAAACAATTAACGCAAGACATATTTCTGAGCGTTAATGTTTCTGACAATCCACGGCGATGACGATCAAAATGATGAATATAATGATGATAAGGATGATTAATTTCTAACGTTAGCGTACGAACACAAAATATTGGGTGTGGTCATAGTCGATTAAATGGACGAAGTACTTGAGTGGTATCTCAGTAAATATTTACAATAATACTGATGCGCATGATAATGTTTATAGCAATTATGATTAAAATGTGCTGAAATTAATAATGATAATGATGACGACGATGATGATAGAAATCATAATAATAATCCTTTCTATACTGGGCACGAAGGCCTGAAATTTTGGGGGAGGGGAGTAGTCGATTTTTATCGGCCCAGTTCGTAACTGGTACTAACTTTATCGACCCCGGAAGGATGAAAAGCAAAGTCGACCCCGGTGGCATTTGAACTCAGAACGTAAATTCGAAAAGCTTGCCGCTAAGCATTTCTCCCGGCGCTGTAACGATTCTGCCAGCTCGAATACTTTCTTATTTTAAGCAAAAGGCCTGAATTTTTTTTCGATTACAGCGACCCAAATGCTCAACTGATACTTATTTCATCGATCTCGAAAAGATGAAATGCAAAGTCAACATTGACGGAATTTGAACTCAGACTATAAAGACGGACGAAATACCAAGTATTTTTTTCCGACGTGCTAACGATTCTGCCAGTCAAATAACTATTATGATAATGGTCTTTAACAAGGGCAAAAGAACACATTTCTGTTTTAGGTAAAGTCAGTTACGTATACTTATTTCATCAAAACCAGAGATTTAAAATTTAAACACAATTTCAAGTGCCATGACTAAATACAGGACATTGCATCCGCGACCGACGTTCTGCCGTTTATTTCAATTTACCAGTTATAATAAGAACAATAATAAACATTTCTTTTATTGGTCACAAGGGCCCAAAACTTTGAGGACAGTACAAGCCAAGACATTCATACATACATACAGTAAAACTATGCAAAACTTTTCTCAGTTTTAAAATGACATTGTTTTTGTTATTTATATTCTAATGATGGAACTTTGTATCTTTGTTAGAAACCAGCTCCTTCTTGAGAGGGAGAATTTAAATGATTAAGAACAGAAGAGAAACACACACACACACACACACACACACACACACACACACACACACACACACATATATATGTATATACGGTTATATATGATTGCTTCATCATGACAGATAATAGCCGTCCCATTAACACACACATCACACACCACAATCCTTCCGTTGATGAGCCTTCAGATGACTTTTAAGACCAGCTGTTGACTGACAGGGTTTAAAACGCAAGTGACAGATATTATTCAAATTCCTTCTACATCTTTGCTCTTTGGAATCTGATTCTGGGGGAATGTTTGTGTGAACTAGCATATGTCTTTTAAGTCCAAATATTGTCATACACGTTTTGTGACATATGACACAAGTTGTAAGAGGCGGTCGGAGTTCAAGATTATTACCTGCCTGAGCATTTCGATTTTCATGACTTCATATGGTTTACGTATCCTGCTTCTGACAACAGAACACGATCGCACACAATACATATCCAATATTCACTGTTGGTTTCAGTTCCAATTATTCCTTTCCGACGAGCCTCTTTAAGCTCAGAGCGCTGAATCATCTTTTCCTCCCAGCCATTGCAACCAGTCCTAACAGCACCTCTCTACTTGTTCCTATCCAAAGTATCAGTTTCCCAGTTACTTTTGTTCATATCTAGTTTCTTCAGGTTTTCTTTCACATAGTCTGTTGTACCTTTTCCTTGGCTTATGTTGTGGTCGCTTACCAGAGTTGAGATCACAATAAAAAAGACGCTTTGGCAATCACCTATCTTTCATTCTAATAACATACCCAATCTATCTCATTTGAGCCAAGATGACATATTGTTCAATTGAACTACAACGTGCCATGCACAAAATTTCTGTATCTGGTACGAAACATTTCCACTTGACTCCCAAGATACGCCCGAGGCACTTTTGGTGAAATCTCTCCAGCATTTTCCTATGACACCTGTGAGTGGCCCACTTCTCACTCGAATGAAGAAGTGCAGTCAATACACACGTTTTATAGACTCTGATTTTTATTTGCAGGCAAATCCACCCATACTTACTTTTCCAGCTTTCCAAATGCAACACTTCCCTTCCCTATTCGATAGTATATCTCTGCATGAAGACCGCCATCTCTTGACAGTGTATTTCCAAGGTAAACAAAAGAAAGAAAGCGTCCGACAGTGTTCCAGCTCATGGATACTGGAATCTCTCCACATAAATAAAGTAGCTCCACACTACTAAAATATATCAACTATGCAATGCCAAACTGGAAAACCAGTATAATACTGAAAAATGAATCACAAGTCATTAAAACTTGCCCTATACCCATAAGAAGAGGAATTTTCTAAGGAGACTCGACCCCCCCGCCTGCTTTTCTGCCTTGCTCTGACCCCACTAACAAACTTGTTAAATGAAATCACCATCGGTTACAGATACTATGGACAAACTATAAATCATCTCATATACATGGATGATTAAAAAGCTTCATTAAAAAAACTGCGAAACAGAAAAACCTTCTAAAAATTGTCCACAGTTTCAGCAAGGACATCAGAATGAGTATGGGGTGTGACAAATGTGCCAAAGTGACCTTGAGAAGAGGCAAATTAATCAGCACTGAAAACACTGCACTCAACATAGACACAAATCAGAGAATCAGACCACATCCACCCATAAAGATATTTAGTATATAGATGAAACAGCTAACGATACAACACACAGAAACGAAGGAGAAAATTAGGAGAGAATACTACAGAAGAGTTGGACTAATATTAAACACTGAACTCAATGCTAAAAATGAGATAATAGGGATAAACATGCTAGCCATACCAGTCATAAATTATAGCTTCATCATAATAAACTGGAAGATTAGTGAATTGAGAAACTTAGAAAAACCAGAAAACTATTAACAGCATACCGAAGTCACCACCCTAAAACAGACTCAGACATAATATATCTACCCCGATCAGAAGGAGGTCGCGGTCTGACACAGTTAGAGAACTATTATAAAATAACAACAGTTGGAAGACTACTACATGTATTAAAGCAACACGAAAAAAAAGAAAACGCTTTTCTTTTCTCTATACACAAGGAGGCGATAAAATACAAAACAGAAATAAACAACACTGATACACTGATCTCAGATGAAAACAGCAGTAAAGGTTAAAGACAAGACAACAACAACAACATGACAATAGAACTACAAAGCATACTAAAGAAGAAATGGAGAGAAAAATCACTCTATGACCAATACCCTGCAAGACTTGACAGAGAAGTGAGTCTAAGTAAAAGCCAACATTGACTCAAAAGCTCTGGACCAAAAGCAGAAACGGAAGAACTGATTCTCACCGCACAAGACCAATGCCTGACCACAAACAAATATAGAAGCAGAATAATGAAAACAATCCCTAACACCAAATGCAAAATGTGCAACAGCACAAGGAGACAGTTCCCCACATCATCTCTGGCTGTCCAGTCCTAGCCAAATCTGAATATATATACAGACATGACCGAATAAATAGTTATACCCATTGGGTGATATGCTTACACTACAACATAAACAACTAACAAGAAAAGGTATAAACATGTACCAAACAAGTTACATGACAACCACAAGCCCACAATCATCTGAGATATACCTGTTCAAACTGACAAAGAAATCAAAGCTAATCGTCCAGACATAATAATCAAGGATTGGAGAAAAAACACCTACTTACTGATAGATATTGCAGTACCTTCTGACAAATATATTGACCAAAAACAAGTGGAGAAATTGTCCAAATAGAAAGATCTCGAAATTGCAGTATTTAAGATGTGGAGCTTGAAGGTGAAAACAATATCAGTAATAATTGGAGCATTGGGTATGATAAAAAAACATAGAAGCTATACCTGGACCCTCAACACTACACACTATCTAAAAGATAGCCCTGCAAGGAACAGCCCACATCCTATGTAAGACACTATCAATCCAATAGTACAACCCAAATAACACAATCCACAAACACGAGACACTGTATACAGTAAATATCCAATTCACACAACTTGTACTCTACAGGTCGGATACCCAACAGAAGAATACAACTCGCATTACTCACGCAACACACAAAATATAAACACTAATACAACAAAAGACTGCAGTCAACCACCATGACAAAACAAACTGATGCAATGCAATACCGGAAACAGTTTGTACTTCCCCAACAACAAACAAAAACACGCAATGCTATACACACATAATCAGCAACACGGAAGTGCAGCAGATGATGCAGTAGACATTTGCTTGAAACTATCATATGTAGAATAATAATAATGATAATAGTTTCAAATTTAAGGTACAGGACCAGCAATTTCGCGGGAGGGGGTAAGTCGATTACATCAACCGCAGTGCTCAACTGGTACTTATTTTATCGATCCCGAAAAGATGAAAGGTAAAACCGACTTAAGCGATATTTGAACTCAAAACATATAAACGGACGAAATGGCGCTAATCATTTTGTCCGGCGCGCTAATGGATCTGCCAGCTCGTCGCCTTAACAGCACTACTACTACTACTACTACTACTACTACTACTACTACTACTACTACTGCAACAACAACAACAACAACAACAACAACAACAACAACAACAACAACAACAACAGCGCCAACGCAGACAAGTGACCACAGCGGCTGCGAAAACAACCGTAACAGTAGCAGCAACACCAATCGCAGCAGCACGGACAACAACAGCAGCAGTAGCAGCAACAGCAGCAGCAAAACCGACCAAAACAACGACAACTTTATTAACAGAACAACAGCAAAAAAAATCTCCACAAGATTTCCCTTCCCCTGTTCGGAGCACTCAGACATGTGCTGCACGGAGACGGACGACGAAGAACCTAAATGGCAACAAAAAAAAAGCCGTCACCAGGACAATAAAAAGAAAAAGAAACATAAACAAAAACACACCGACGCCAACACAAAAATCTGGCAGGTATGATCACAGTGAGGAGACACCTATAAAAACAAACACCCAAAATACCTCCCCCAACAGCAACCACACCAGTAACGTCAACGACAACATCATGCCCGTCACTACCATCACCACCACCACCACCACCATCACAAGCGCAACCCAATTCACACACACAACTGTCAGATCCCAACACCAGTAACATTCAAACATTATTAACTACACAGCAATAAACACGAACAATAAAGAACACATGGAACATATATATAACCATACAGACATCACACACACCGATTTTATCACACCAACAAACAATACCAAAACACATAAAATCGTCCTAACATCTCAAAACGCATACAACACAATAAAAACTAAATATCCTGAAAGATATATGCAAAAGACTTTACAGTGAACTGCTCGTGGAAACATCCACATATAACCATGGGGACGGAAAAACAATCCCCACCTCACCAGCAAAATCACATCACTTTCCGCATCTAATCGTTATTCTGACATGGCCTTACTTAAGATAGGCAGTATAAATGCACGTGGTCTGGGGGTCACCTTGGAAACAAGGCCATCTACTCAACAACCTAAAGTCAATAAGTGTCAATGTAGTGACCATCAGTTAAACCAGACTCTCCGACCGAAAAGCGTTCATGCCCATTTTCGGTGGTTACGAGATCTATTTATCTCCATTTCAACCGGTAATAGGAGGTGGAACTGCGGTGTTGTTTCGGGGAGGTCTGGACCTCAACATAAGGACTATCTTCCTGGACACAGAAGGTAAGCAGGTTGATCTGGACGTGAACAATAGTGACGGGGGAGGGGCTCAGACTGGTTGCTATTTATATTTCGACAAGAGCAGGACAACCGGACTTCTTCAGACATCTGAAGGTTTTCTTAGGAACGTCTCGACTTTTACTGTTAGTGGACGACTGGAATGCCGTCTAAGAGCCACTTTTGGACCGTGTGGGGCTAGCGGATAGAAGAGAGGGTGGTAAAAGCCTCGTAAATCTGCTCAGACATTTCCAACTGTCTGACAGGTACCGACTGGATTTCCCGGATGTTCCAATGTGGACTTGGACAAATCGCGTCGGGTCATCTAGGTCATATCTAGACAGGGTATTCCATAGGCCAGTAGATAAGGTATCCACTTTTCAAACTAATCGGCTACACAGCTCACAAATTTGTGATCTGTACGGTCGACTTAGATAGGCTTAGAAGGCGGGGAGCCGGTTATTAGAAGCTGAACACATCACTCCCAGTGTGCCAAACTTACAGAGACCGGATTAGAGAATTAGTTAAACGGGCGTTGACGGGGTAATCGTCAACAACAAATGGTGGCTTGCCCTGGAGAGGGCAACTAGAGTAGAATCAGTTAGGCATTAGGTATTAGTGACAGAAATAAATAAAATAGAAGGGAATTTAGTTAGAAACTTAGAAGAGGCGCTTAGGAAAGGCATTGCAACCAAAGTGCTGGCCGCGGGATTGGCCCTGGAACAATTCTTCAAAGCTAAACGTGAAGGTTGCATTGGCAGGGCTAATGGGCGTGTGCTAAGACAAGAAGGAACGAAAGCTGCTCAATGGGGCCGAGTGGTAGAGCCGCATCGTAGAAACAAGCCACAATTCGGTCTTTGGTGAACCAAAATGGGCACACGGTAGTCGAGCCCAAGCAAATGTGTGCGGCATTTCAGCAGCACTTCGCCCAACTGTTTGGGACGAATGGTAGTCCGGAACGCAGGATGAACTTCAGTGCCTACCTCAACGGCATGCCACGACACTCGGCAATGGAGGCGGAGTGTTGCGAAATGCCGATAACAACCACGGAAGTTTGGGATGCGATGATGAGTTGCACGGGGGGAAAAATCGCCTGGTTTGGATGATCTGACCTATACGCTTTTTTGGATGATCTGCCTTATACACCAGACTTGTTTGGCAGTCTCTTAGCAGATATCTACCACAACTGGCAGCAGAACGGTAGAATTCCTAATTCTGTGAGTCGAGGAGAGGTAGCACTGCTGAGAAAGGATCCAAGCAAGGGGGATGAAATAGAAAATTTGAAGCCCATAACGCTGCTGAACGCAGATTTCAAAATTTTGGCCAAGATGTTTGCAAAGAGGTTGGCACTTGTCGAGGAACTGATTGGTGATGCGCAAACATGCGCAATCCTAAGCAGATCCGTCCACGACAATCTCCACCTCATGCAATACATCGTAGACAGAGTAGGTAAGGAACCTGACATGGGTGGGGCCCTGATTAATTTGGATCAATCTAAAGCATTTGATAGGTTCGACCACCAAAACTTGGCGGCCATTCTCACGGCGGAGTATTTCGGTCCCGTTTTCCGTGGCTGGATCGCTGCAAAGTACAGCGAC
The DNA here is from genome assembly GCA_027564515.1 of Octopus rubescens. Lineage (NCBI taxonomy): Eukaryota > Metazoa > Mollusca > Cephalopoda > Octopoda > Octopodidae > Octopus > Octopus rubescens. Next base: position 1,640 of record JAOPUL010664769.1, on the reverse strand, counting down.
ATTTGCTCAGTAGTTCTGGTGAATGATTACCTATCCGAACCATTCAATATCATGCGTTGCGTCCGTCAAGGGTGTTCCTCTTGTTTCTTCTGTGTGTATTAGCTCTAGAGCCACTACTGCGGAAATTGGAGGCGTTGAGAAGTATCAATGCGAATTAGGACGTAGGAGAACCGTGTCAGTATACGTGGACGACGTCACCATCATAGTGTCGAACAGCAGGCATATAGATCTGGTCGGCACTACTCTAAAAGAATACGAGGCGGTGGTAGGAGCAAAAATTAACCAGGAAAAGTCGGTGGGCCTGCAGCTCGGCACCTGGAGAGGCAGGCCCATGCCACCCAATAACGGTCATGGGACTCTGGACAGAGGGGCTGGTTAAATTGCTCAGGGTCTGGTTTGACTGTCAACACCTACTGAATGGAGGGCTGGGCATGCCGTGGCTAATGATGCGCAGACCCGCGCTGAGGCTGAGTTATCTATAGGGCTTCCTAAACGGTGAGCAGTTGTGGTCGCCGTTTGTCAGTCATAATTTCCAACAGCTCGTCTCTTTGTCCGATCTGTATTTTGATAGTTTCTCCGTTTCTTTTAGAGACACATGGTCATCTGTTGGGATTGATACTTCAATTGGAAGGCATTTTCTTTTCTTGGTGATCTCTGACAACCATATCCGGTCTATTAGCCTTGATCTCTCTATCCGTGTGTATGGTTGCTTTGTCATGTTCTGAAACCTTTTCTGGGTTATGCCTATACCATCTTTTTTCTGTTTTCATTCCATAGTGTTGACATAGCCTCTGTTGTGTCTGTGAATATATTCCTTATTAGCCAGGACTGGGCACCCATTTCCTGGCTTCCTTCAAATCTTCCTCGTTTCATTTTTAAAATAGCGCACTTTTCGATCCCCAACTCCATACCTACATCATTTGAGAAAATGCAAACTGTATGTATAAGGCTTTCAAACTGTTTCTCATTTTTCGAATAAAGCCTTATATCATCCATAAAAAGGAGATGGTTTATCTGACCATATCCTTTTGCCAAATCGTAAGCTATTCTAAATTTTCGCATTATTAAACTGAGCGGTATCATGACCTAAACAAATAGCAATGGGGATAAGCTATCGCCTTGAAATAGTCCACGTCTGCTGTTCACTTTTCCAAGTCTTTGTTTTCCTCCAATTAATTCAGTACTCCAATGTTTTATACTTGCATTAACCATTTTCTCCCTATTTTCTGCTATTCCAAACATGCTCATTGTTTTACTTATCCAACTGTGCGGTACCATGTCATATGCTGTTTTGTAATTTAACCATGCTATAGTCAGTCCCATCAATCTGCCTTTACAATTTCTATTATTATTATGCGATATGGCAGAATCGGTAGCACGCTGGGCAAAATGCGTAGCGGTGTTTCGTCCCTCTTTACGTTCTGGGTTCAAATTCCGCCGGGGTCGACTTTCCCTTTCATCCCTCTGGGGTCGATAAAATAAGTACCAGATTAACACTGGGGTCGATCTAATCGGCTAAACCCCTCCCTCGAAATGGCTGAACTTGTGCCTAAATCTGAAACCATTATTATTATTATTATTGTTTTCGCACAGGTTCGATCTTATTCCTGGTAAGATTTTGTGGGTAGCGGGTTACTCCC